>VZTI01002729.1:346886-392104 GCA_013397865.1 Struthidea cinerea
CCCCCCCCCCCCCACCCCCAATCAAAAACCAAATCAAGTCCAGCAATGGATTACGGCAGATTCCAAACATTCCTTACAAAATTAAAAGTGTGGTTTTTGTACTGTACCATAAACTCATATTAATGAGCAATTTAGGATATACTCTCCTCCATCACAAAACTAAACCTCTGCTTTTTTTATTTTCAAGTCATTTTTGCATCTAACTAGGATTTTTTTGGAAAGCGAGATAAAATAGCTAGTGCTTAATATAGAAAGTCAAAAATTAAATTCCTTCTGCATCTGAGAATATACATGGGTCACTCTTTGCTGCCTGAGGTTTTCCAGAATTATTGACCAAGCTGTGCACAGAAGAACTTCAGGATATTGGATGAAAGCTTAAAAAAAAACTAAAAACCTTGAAAAACTCCACTGGAACTTTGTAGTCTCTTTTGACTTGCTCTCTCTGTAACCTGACTCTGCACTGTCAGACAACGGGAGGAAATTGGAATCCCACATATATTCCAGCCAGAGCCCAGGAAGGAAGGAAGAGGCTGCTCACCTCCAGCTCAGCCCACACCAACGCCGAGGTCACCGAGGAGCCAGAGCAGGGATCTCCTCACCAACTGTACTACCACTGCCAGAGGGTTTCAAGTCAGCATTTCCCAGGACAACAAGAGCACAGCGCAACAGGAATTCTCTTCTGGAAGCTTGAGACACAAGAGTCAGTCTGGGGGGCAACAGCCCCCTCGGCACCTCTGAGGGGCCGACGGGCCCAAACCACATTTCCATGGAGCACGGGGCAGTGGGAGCCAGCCAGCCCCTCTGCACTACCAAATCCCCACCTGCCCCAAACATCTGCTGCTGAGAACTCTCAGAACCACTGCATTTGATTTCATGGTGGCAACACAAGGAAGATACAGCTACTCACAACTTCCACCCCTCTACGCTCCTTCTCGCCTCTTCTTCACCATGCTCTGAGTAACAGCATCTATTTTCTTTTCAGTTTCCAGTAGTTGTAAATAAGAGGTAGCTGAGCTACTATTAAAAATCATGCTTTGAAGAGGAGGAACCTTTCAAATGTTGAAGTCACCCCTTTAGCTGCACAATCTCAATTAATACTATAAAAATATGAGAGGACAAAAAGAAAATAGATGCAAGTAACTTTTGCATTTGGCACCTTTTGTCTAGATATTCATACTTCTCAAGTATTCTCTTTTTAATAAAGTTAATGCACACATAGGACACACCACATCAAAGGTTTGCTACATATTTACAAGGCACCAACCCTTTGTCACTTTTTTACACGAATAAAGAACCGATAGAAAGCACATGAGGACCCCCAAAACTGTAGTATGGACATACTTCAGTTCAGCACAATTCCATCAACGTTTGGCCTGGGAAGATTAAAATAATCCAGATCCTTCTTACGATATAGAAACTGTAAACATTTTATAGCTGCCTTTAGGATTGGTGTATTGTGCAAAAGTTATAATTATTACTGTGTCTAAGGATTCATGGCAGAAACCACATAAAAACTCTGTAAGAAGGTGCTATTTCTATAATACAAAAACAAAACGAGGGAGGGAAGTCATAAGCGTGACTCGAAAATGTCATGTTCTTACTGAGAAGCTGGAAGCCTCTGTAATGTGATGAACTCGTAGTGTGTGGGGAAGAATTTCTGTAATTTAAGGCCTAATGACTAAGGCTTGTTTTGACCAATGAAGTGTGGAGATCTGAAGCTTTAGAACAAACACAAACTGACAGGATGGAAAAGCACCACTGTGAAACGTGAGTGGAGTCCCCGCACAACTTGCTTGGTAGAATTTCTGGTAAAATCCCTGCAGTAGAAGGCCATTTGAAGTTCTTTTAAAATTGTTCCAAAGTTTTCCATCTGTCAATAATTCCATCCCATGAGATGGCTGACCCTGGCTTTTTCTGTCATTTTCCGCACCCTGCCTGACCTGGAAGTACCAAGGTTCAAAGGATCCTCGGTGTGCACAAAATTGTCATTGTCGGAGTCGTCGTTGTACAGGACAGTTCTCCTGCCCTCGTTTCTGGTTTTGATCCGAGGGGGGCGGCTGAATCTCCCTCCGAACACGTTCTCCCCAAACTGTCCCCCAAAGAGGTTTTCAAACTCATCGTCGGCGAGCCGGGCGCGTTTCGCTCTGGTGGCTCCTCGCGAGGCCCCTCGGCCTCCTCGGCCTCTCCTTCCTCCCCGGCCGCCGCCCCTTCCTCTGCCGCAGCCTCTCCCACCTCTGCCCCCTCTTCCCCCTCTGCTCCCCCCGCCCCACCTGCCCCATCTGCCCCTCCTCCCTGTCCCTCGGCCCTGCCAATTCCGTTTGCCCCCGGTGAGTTTCCGTTTGATTTTCCGTTTGGGTTTTTTGGATTGCACAACTTTGCTGTAGTCGTGGTCGCCATCAATGTAATCCTGGTCTGTTCTGGAGGTTGATTCCGAGTCGGAATCAGAGCCACTTCTGCTTTCAGAGCTGGAGCTGGATCCCGATTCCCCACTTTCTGATGAAGACAAACCAGACTTTTCCTTTACTTCTCTCTTCTTCTTTTCCTCTTCCTCCGCCTCCTCCAGGTGCTCGTCCTCTTCTGAGGCGCTCAGCAGCTTCCTCTTCACTCCTGCCCGGGGTTCTCTGCCATCCCCGTTGGTGAGTGGCCCATCAGGAGAGTGATCTAAGCAAACACAGAACAACCCCATCAGCATCACACCAGAGCCAAACAGGATACAAAAAGTGGGGTTTGCCTCAGTTGCCTTTGGGATTCTCCTCAGGTGCCTCTGAGGTGTGCTCAGGGGTGATCCGGCTTGGAGCTACCCACCCTTTATGTGCTGTGGACACAAGCAGGTGCTCTAAGGGGAAATTTTATTTTATTTAGGTTTAGGGTTAGGGTTAGGCTTAGGGAAACAATGACTCTGGAAACAACGACTGCAAACTCTCCTGAGCAAGAGTTCAGTGAAGATCCAGGCAATAAAAGGAGCCCAGAGTGACCAGGTTGGACACAAACATCTAAAACTCAGTCAGGTGAATCCTACCTGGGATGCCAAGGCAGGAAAAACTCTAAACTCCATTTCAAACCTATACATACACAAAAATAACATTCTGCAAGCAGCATTTATTCCCTACCAAATGCACATTCTCCAAAGGCTTAGTCCAGGGAATATTAATGGAAAGCATAACTCAAGAGAGTGAGTGACCCAAGAAAGTTCACTGGGATCGCTGAACACCTTAAGTGAAAATTAAATCAAATCTCTTTGCTGGCTTGGGACCCAAGATCCTCCATATTTTCAGGGTTACGAATCTGACAATGAAGATTCAATATCTTTAAGACAGGACAGGAAAAGCTCACCTACAGCATCCAGCACTGCTACAGCACAGGAGTGTGGACCTGGGAAAGGCTGCGGGGTTCAGGAAATGCCCACTCAGTGCCCACCTTGGTGGAATCTCTGAGTAACTTGTCCCAGAGATTACCACACCTGCAGTGTTTCCCTTCTAATCACAACTACTTTGTCTTGCATGTGAGAAAAATATTTAAACGGTTTTGTAAACTTCTTTTCATCTTTGGTTTAAGGCGAAGGTTTTGGGGTGGGGATTCTCTTGGTTTGTTTGCTTTTTGTAACTCCTGATGGGACTGGGGGAGTTTAAGAGCAATCAAGTTTTCCATCTGGAGAGATTTTAAAGGAATTCACTAAACTGCACACGGAATCATCTGCGTTCCACACCTCAGACAAGACACCACAGAACTGTAAGGTGTAAAGTAAATTCAAGTTTTGGGTATGGTTTGGGGATACATATAATGCTACACGGAGGCAATAATTCCATAAACATCAGACAGAAGCAAGATCTTTCATCTCTAGTGAAACCAGCCAGTCAAAGCACAGAATCTTATTATTTCTCACCTTGTTTCACTGGTGTAGATTTGCTCCTGACTGGTCTGCTTTTCCCTGGATCTATGGCATTTCCACTCCGGCTCTGTGCATTTGAGCCTGATGAAGATGGTTGACCCTCCAGCTCTTCACCAGTGGCTGAACCCAGAGGTTCTTCTGCTGTGTCTGAAACTGCAGACAGGACACCATGAGGGGACAAGGTGATTTTAATGCTCTATTTACAGGGCTGTGTCTGGGGAGGTTTTGTACCCCCTGAGTGAACAGCCCAAGTCAGGTTAATCTCACCAAGCTGCTCTGCAGCCATGGAAAGACAAATTCTTCCTGAATGTAATCCCAAGTAGGATTAATTTATCCATAACTGCTGTAGGAGAGAAGCCCATACACAAGAAGTCTGGGCTTTTGTCACTGGATTAATTCTTAACATGGCCAGACCCAGGTTCCCAATTCCCTGATCCTTACCCAGAACTTCCCAACAGCCAAACTCAGCTAAAACAACCTACAAACACCACATTTCCAGGACCTTGCTCCTTCAACGGGTGGGTTTTGCATGTGTTTCATGAGGATCAGACTCAAACTGCACAGACAAGTTGCTGTAAGAGAAAGCATTTCTCCTCACCGTGCGATGAGACTGAAGAGTTAGTCCTGGTCAGGGGCAGTGAGGTATTTTGGTTGGGTTTAGGTTGAATCTTCATTTGCTTTTGTTTCCCTTTTGGGCTGCAAACACAGAATACCCCGAAGAGATAAATCTGTTAGCACCAAAGACTCAAATACAAAACTGGTTTCTCCTGCAAAGTGCCTTGATTTTTGCATCACACAAATGATCTCTTCTTCCCATGTGTGATAACACTAAAAATAGTTACCCCATGGTGCTGTTTGCTAAAGGTATAGGAGTTTGCACGGACAAGATTTTATCTCCCTTTTTAAAAACAACAGTCAGTTTACTTAGATAATGAATCTGATGAACGTAGGGAAGCGTTATACAACACTTTTTTCAACAGTTAAAAGGTAAAGAGACAGCTGATCTTTCATTTCCTCCAGAGGGAACACTTGTAACCACATCATCTTTCACTTACCAGAATTACAAACTACAAACTGAGCATGATTTTATCTCCCAAAAGAGCAACTTCATCGGGAAATCAGCAACACTGTTGCTGGTTATTCCCAAAAGCACATCTCCCACTGTCTTCTGGAATGGCACTGCCAGCCAGGCTCACCATCCCTGTTTTACCTGGATGCTCTGCTGGTTGAGGGGGAACTGCTGCTGCTCCTCAGCCGCTTTCGGTACCGAGGCCTTTTCCTCTTCTGACATTGCATTGCTGACTTGTACTCAGAGATGATGTTTTTCATGTGATTCTCAAATAAGGCAGAGAGTCGAAGGGTCATGCTGTAAATCTGCAGTGAGGAAAAATGGTCAGGCTTATTGGAGTTGAGTAACTTGAAGATCAACCAAAAAACCATCACAAAGATGTCCAGATGTTGTAGCACAAAGAAAAAATTCACGGTGATGTTCCACTATGAGGTTCTTTACAGGTTATTGCCTTCCGTGGGCCATGTGTATTCTTGCAACAGAAAATGTTTTCATAAAAGGATTTAATACCAGTACAAAGTATTTCCAGAGTTGAAGGAAAATGGCTATCTGGATTACTGGAATACTTTGTCAATCCCCATAAAACACGGAAGCAGGCCTTAAGATAACTTGAATACCAAGGGGAAAACAACTGGATTTCATGTCTCCTCACCTTTGTTTTTGCACTAAATCCCTGGTGAACTGTCCTTACACCACTCCTACAGAGCTGCACAGAGAAGCAACCCAAAATGTCCTCATTCTGAATTTCTGTAAACCAGATGTCAAAACCTTTAAACCACCTTCCTGTCCCCTTTCTAGGCCTTGCCTCTGTGTAGCCTCATCCACAATATGTGCAGTTATCAAGTTATATTCCTTGTTTCCAGGGTCAAATTATTGAAAAAAGTAAAAGCAACTGGTGACCAGTTTTCTGTTACAAACATTGCATGGAACAGCTGCAACAGTGACCATCGTCCCATATGAAAATGGATGTTACAAGTGATCTGGGAGAGCAGAACAAAGCAAGTTTATAACCACAGAACTGGTGTACCCTGGTTATTTTTATTACACCAAGCAGTGATTTGCTCTTCAGACCTCATTTCACATGTTTTATTCATGTAGGGCCAAGGTCCTTGTAAAAAAAAGGCTTTAAAATTTATAACTTACACGAGACTTTTTATTAGGAGTGTAAGCTTTAGAGTTGCAGAATATTAAGCGAATATCTTTGTAGAATTCCAAGGGACTGGTGTAGTTTCCTGCTTCCAAGGTTTCTTTCACAGTGCTGAAGTCCATGGGAGTGTCTACAATATCTCGATAATCCTGTGAGAACACACAAGAGTAAAATCAAAGCTCTCAAACCCTACAGCAGTGAAATCACCTCAGTGTTCATCCAGTGGCTCAAGTCATTATTTTACTTTGAGAGTTGTTGCAGGTAATTCCCTGAAAACATCAGCTCATAAAGTGAGAGGACAGAGCCATGCCCAGCATGGATGCCCTGCCAAAGGAGGAACAGTTCTGGATGGGGAAGCTGCACTTACAGGGTAAGAGAAGAGATCAACGGGCTGCCTGAAAGGCTCTGAGTCCTCTCGTTCATAAATCAGGTTTAAGAGCTGCTGGCACTGCTCCTTCCAAGCATCAGCACTGGCTTTCATGGGCTGCCTCTTCACTCTTCGTCTCACCTGCATGGAAACAGGTATTGCAGATTGTATCAGAATATTCACATTGTTCACTTCAAGTTCCTAATAATTTCCCAGTGCTCGGATTCAAAGCATTCCCCAATTAAAAACAGAAACCCAGGAAGATTAAAGCAGAGCTGATGGCACAGCAACGTGCAAATTAGACAAATTTGCCTTTTCTGGTCATATATAACACTCAAACCCATGAGAAGCTGCCATATTTCAGCTCCAGCCTTGCTATTTTGATTAGCTGCACTGAAATTTGACTGCTGCAGATATTTTTTTTAAACCAAATTTTTAAAAAAATGACCAAAGCAGAAATTTTACTCACTCGTCTTTTCCCAGAGGAAGTGCCTGGAGCGTCTGAATCCACATCTACTTCTGCCACCTAAAGGCAAAGGGAATGATCACACACAGGCAGGTCTAGATGCACCCTCAGCCATGGAAAAAGGGGTTAAAAACCAGCCAACAACAACCACAGGGCACTTGGCAACAGGAACTACAGCACATTTCAAACTGCACTGAAGGGGAGGAGATGTAAGGAGAGAGAAGCAGCTCAAGGCAGTGATATCTACGCTGGATTCTACCTGACATTTCATTCCAGGGATCAACTGATGGGAAATGACACAGAATTACATAAGGAAACAGCTCTGCTGCCTGGCTGACAATGGAGAGCTGTTGTCCTTCTGACTGAGTAACAGCTCCACTTCCCAGCTCCCCTCATTACTCATCCTTCCAACAAAACATCATGTACTGAGAGAAGATTAAAGACAGGCAGTTCCAAGAAGCATTTTTACTTCAGGGAGCTTATTGTCCCAGGTGAGCCTGAACAGCCTCACCTCCAAAACTCTGTGCAATTACCCATTAAATAAAGACTCAACAAAAATCAAAATTTCTTTCATGTGCTGAATCTTAAAAGGAAAGGAAATGATCTTACCTCCTCTTCCTCATCAGTACTGCTCAGGTCTTCTGCTTTCACCTTGTTGTAGATTTCTAATATATCAGTACAGCTCTGATCTCTGCAGGACAATGACAAAAACCAAGGTACACAATGAAGGATCTCAGGAATTGGAGCTGTGGGGTCTGTGAGGTTCAAACTCACCCAATGAAGCGGAGAAGGACGTCTGTCACAATTTTGGCTGCTTTGACTATGGGGCTGTCTGGCTCATTGAAAGTCCTGGCATTGTGTTCAATGTATCTTACCTCCCACATCAGGGCAGAGATTCTCCTGAAAAATACACAGAATGAAAGGAGTGGCACGGAGAGGAAGGTGTATGTTATTTTTCTTCCACGTTCAGTAGGATTCTTTGGTAAAAAATGGTATTAGGAATTCAGATCAAGGAGAAACAGGTGGTCCTCAGAGGGGAAAAGAAGAGCAGGACATTATTTATTCCCAAATTAACCGGAAAAACTGAGATTTCCAGTTTTCCAGCATTATTCAGTCCACTTCTGGCAACTGCAACACAAGCAAAGCCCCTGTTCAAAGGCAGCAGGGATGGAAACAAAGCAAACATGCTCTTGCCTCCAACACAGAGCAAGGCTCAGGGTGTTAAACCAACACTCCAGATCCAGCTATGGCAGCTTTTGCCTTAACAACATGGCCAGAAGAATTCATTGTTCAGGAAGACTCACTTTGCCCAAGGCCAATCTGACGTTATGCAGTTGCTGAAAGGACTTCACACAGCATTCAGCTCCACACTGTCCTCCATGAGGCTGTAGTATCTATCAGCTACAAACCCAAACTCACCTATAAAACCTGTTTTCAAGCCTCCTCCTGATCGTGGTGAGGTCAGTTGGATAAGCAACGACAGTGCAATACATGGGATAGGCACTAAGGTCCACTGGAACAGCAAAGGGATTAGAAATGTCTGCAAGACAAAAGACCACAGTAATTTAGATGCCTCCAAGGGATGTTATACCAATATTCCTTTTAATGGTTTCTGGGGTTTCTTTCTAAGAATTCAGCAAAAGCAACACAGATCTACAGCTGAGAATGTCATTACCCACAGGGCAGGGCTCTTCCTCTCGTATCATCTATTCCTACTCTTAGAAAAGCACTTTTGGTTTAAGTATCACATCTGAGATTCGTGTGCCAGCAGCCAAATCTGACTGAAAGGAACGTGGCATATGCACTTACAACAGGAATACTACAACAGGCAACATAAAGTAAGAACACAGACATGTCCTGGGTGTGAACAGAGGCAGAATTTAAATTATAGTGTGCTATTAAATGGCTACAAACCAATTACAAGGAATTTGGAGGTGAGGGCATTTAGTGAGGATTTGTTGGTTGCTTTTGAGGGGTTTAATTCAATGGTTTGCTCTTTAACACTTAGAAATGACCCACTGGGAAGCCCCATTGGAAGAAATCGGGTGAAGCCCCAGAAAAAAAGGGAATATAGCTTGGAAACTGAAATATGAAATTTAAAAGGCTCTTTTCAGTAATTTAGCTGAGCACACTTCAAATACTCCACACCAAGTCCCAGCACTCCATCCCATCTACTCTTCAGTCCTGTGCCACCACCCCGATATTCTTAATACTTCCCCCTTTTCTCTCCAGACATACCAAGGGAAAGAAGCTGCTCAATCCCTCGGATTACTCGTTCACATTCTTCATCTCTGGAATGGGCCCCCCATTCTCCTTCCTGGGGTTTGTAGAGAAGAGCTGTCAGCTCCTCTGGGGTCACAGGAACTCCAGCACCGACCTCCTCCGGATATGCAGCTGGAGAGGAACAATTCCAGAGAGTAAATCCAGGGCCCCAAAGCTGTTTGCTTTGTACAGGGACAGGAATCCCACACACACTTACTTCCTTCTGGGATCGGTTCCATGTCCCATGGACTCATCCTCTCTCTTTCATTGTTGTCCCAGCTATTAAAGAAATACATGCAAATACACAAGTTAGAGCTGAATATAAAGATCCACCTTTTCTTTACCAGATTTGACCCAAAAGGTCACTCCTGTTAGGAATAAACCATTCCAACTCCCTGTTATTCTCTTGTATCTCCTATAGAGTCACTGCACTGCTGTTTACACCAGAAGTGTTGCATTAGGAATAAATTCAAAAATTAAGTAAGTAAATATTAAAATTAAGTAAATATTCTAAATATTCTAAAATAAGTAAAAAGTAAGTAACAAATAAAAAGTACAGTAAGTGAATATTAAATTAAGTAAGTAAATAAAGTGTCTGGGTATGTACTGAAATGGAAAAAGGGATTCTAGTTCTTGAGGTTCTTGATCTTATTTTTGAAGTTCTCTGAGTTGTGTAGGAGCCCCAGGACATGGAAATACTCACTGGACACTGTAGCACTGGAAGGAACTATCAGGATATTCTGCCTGGAAAGGCTGCTGACTCTCCACAGTCCCAAACCACCAGGCATCATCAATTATACTGCGAAATCTATCCCCTGGAAAGGCAGACATTGCATTCAGCAAAAGAACAACAGCAAGAATTGCTAAGTATTTCCTTTTAGAGAATCAACTCCACCTTTTGTGAATGCCCTACTTCCGTCCTGTCCTTACATTTTGCACTACAGGAGCTGAGCCCTTCCCCTCAGGGCAGGACTTGCACATCTCTGGGAATTACTCACAGCTGCCTCATGCCTCAGATCCCAACAGATCAGGAGATTCTCCTGCTATCACAGCCCTTGGAACAGTTTCTCTCATTTCTCTTTTTGTTTTTTTTGCTACAGGAATTGCAGTAAACATCAAATAAAGATTTCCAATAACCTTTACAATATCACGTGTGTATAGTCCTTTCTGTCATGTAATAAAGACACTATCCCATTAAACAGCTGCAGAAATGGTGCAAAACACATGGAATTGGGGAAAAAAATACTCACCTATTTGCCAGTTCCTTTCTTTGGCTTCATTATAAAACTGATGCAGCACAAGGAAATCAATAACATCTGGCATATCGTGGTACCTTCAGGAAATATGACAAAAAAAAAAAATTATTACCCAGAAATACAGTTCTAGATGAACTACACAGTCCTCAAATTCCAAGCATTTGGGATAATCATTAGTGCCATCATCATGCCTTGCACAGGAAATACGAAAGGAGGAGGGGGAAGCTTCTACACAGCAAGGAAAGCTCTTGAAGAACGTCATCAGCATTCCAGTGACTTACTTTATGGAAAAGGATTCTCCGGTCATTTTGCCTGTGATTGGATCCAGGAATGCAAGCTTCAAGCAGCAGAGTGTGGGAGGCCCAACTTCATATTTAATTCCTACAGTCTTCACAAATTCTTGTTCCTAGTTAGCAAGAAGCATGGAACAGCATTATTTTAACTTGCCAACAACAAAAATATCCATTTTAAAGTGAAACAAATTAATAAACCCCAAATATGCTTCCACTTGACAGCACAGGTAATTTCACCCATTAATTTTTCTTTTCCAAATACTAAAATCAATCACTGTCACCTCAAAAAGAAAAATGAAGAAACTCATTCCCTTGGTAGGTTTTTGAACATGATTCCCACTAATTATTTAAGAAGGTTCTAAGGGAACAAACCCAGTTTTAAGCACACCAAAAGTTCTCCCTGACCCACCCCAGGGCCCCTCACTCTTGCACAGGGGGAAAAAAGGAAATTCTTCCTCTGAAAACGGAAATTCCACAATGGCCTTTACGTTCATGTCCTGTCAAAGCCCATCCTAAGTGAACAGTTATTTCCTTTTCCTCACAAACTGATGATGCCTTGGAAAATTACAGCTGGAATCACTGAATCCCTGGGACTGGTAACTGGGTATTTTCCCAGTAAAGTAATTATTTTCATTAATAGAAGCACTGGCATGGTTTAGTGAATATGAGGACATACATGGGCTCTTCTCTCGATATGAAATCCAAGGAAAGCAGGAAAAAATCTGGCAACACTGTGGATTAAGTATAGGGAACTCGTTCAAAGCAAGATCCAGTGTTTAAGAGAACTCCTGCACACATTTACGTGTTTACACCATGATTTCTTACTTCTCACCACAGCATTAAAAACAAGAAACAGAACCCAAATGCTCAGGTCACTGTAGAGTGGTGAGAGAACCACGAACAGCTCTGCAGTGCTGGCTTCTGAATGAATTCAGTGTTTAAGAAAAAATAATTTGTGTTGAAAGAGACCCCTAAGAATCAAGTCCAAAACCAGGAAGTGAACAGATGTAAAGACTTCGTGTTAATAAAAACTAACTTTAATATTTACAATTAAAACTTTGATATTAACATTTTGAAGTAATGCTTTCTTTACATTTTTCATGCTGGTTTTTCATGTCAGTTTAACATTACAGAGACATTCACCTCTTTGAAGTATTTCTTGAACTTACCCTGAGTTCCATTTTGTTCCACGGTTGTTTTTGCATGTTAATACTGTAAATTTTGGCTTTCCTCACTGCCCTCACATAAGCTTCATGGCCTTGCCTAAAGTAGATGATCTTCAAAGAGAAAAAAAAAAGAGAAAATTAAGAGAGAAAAAAAGAGAAAATGAAAAGAGAAACATAGAGAAAATTATTTTACTGACAGTGTTCTTCCTGTTCATTCTACATCAGGTTTTATCCCCTTCAGAACACACTGCACACTTATTCATGTCATCGTAAAACACTATTCCAGTTAAAAATATTTATATCAGCCCCCACATTGGCACCTGCTCTGTGCTTTAAAACTGGGATCATTAAGAAACGTGCAGGTGAAGATGCACAACCAATTCTTCCTGCTAATCCCAAGTTACCCGTGCAGAGCAAGGGACGCAGGACATGGATCTATAAACAACAAACTGCCTGGAATTACCAAAATCATCAAAACTCAGCCTGTCCTGAGCACAACTCCCTGCAAATATTGCTGGGTAGAACAGTCCTAAGCAAGCTGAGCTGAGGATTCCCTGGGGATGTGGGAATTGCTGAGGGCAGTACCTCATCTCCCATCTGGGGGACGAAGGGCGAGCGGCGGGGAATGGTGTCCAGGATCCACTGTGGAGCCAGCCACTCCTCGCTGGGCTCCCCTTCCAGGGACAGCAGCCCACTGGCTTTCTAAACACAGCACATCAGGAGTTAATACAGGTAAGTTACATGTAGAAGTTAAATATATTTCATTATATTTAGAATGCAATCAATACAATATTCAGAATACAGTTAATTACTATGGCAGAACACATGGAAAACTCATCATGCAGCAGGTACTGCAGGTAAGGTACAAGGAAAAGCAAATTGTGGAGTGCCATCCTTCCCAAAATCTCCACTAAATAGTAGAGAATAAGACAGGTTTGTTATAAATAGAATTGAAAATTAAAACCTTCATAAGTCATTAAAATGCCTTAAATTATTCATAAATCATTAAAATGCCCGTGGCAGGAGGGTGGGATGAGATGATCTTTAAGAGCCCTCTGACCCAAACCAGTCTGTGGTTCTACGATAATAAAGAAATTGTATTTCTATAAAAATTCTAAATATCTTAAAAAAAAACAAAACAAAACCAAACAAAACAGGAAAAAGAAATCTGACCATGTCAATACAATACAGCGCCATTGTAATTTTACAACAAAACCACCCTGGAGTAAACTTGACTGTGGTGAAGAGCATAAATCTGGGATTAAAAAATGGCATTTGTAGTGAAGAACCACCTGTGGGAAGCATGGAAGCACAATAAAACAAACAATAAAATTTCTTGGTACCGCTGGTACCACAATTACTGTGCTCTCTATAATTTTTTTTTTTTACTCTATACCCATTTATGAAAAATTTTACTTTGAAAACAACCACTAAATCCTAAATTTATATTCATGAAGTAAAAAAGACACCAGAAATTACACTTGCTGACCTTCTTCCTTGGCTGTTTAAGTTTCCTTCGCTTTGGCTCCAGCCCTTTTGTTCCCTTCATATTTTCATCTTCAGAACTACTACAGATTTTCCGAGCTGCCTGCCTGGTTTGTCTCTTTGGAGGCTGCAGATTAATCCCAGCATCTGCTGTCCAGTCTGAATATTCACTTGATGAATCACTGTAGATAATAAAAAAGTTGTAAGAAAGAGAACAGAAAACTTCAGTTTTCCCACAGTGGATTGGAAAGTCCAAACATTCAACCTGCTCTCCTGGTTCTGCTCAGGATTAGCACAAAATTTTGTTATCATGTGAATTTAAAGAAAACCAAGTGCTCTCTGATTTGTGATTTCAGTAAAGTATTTTATCAATTTGAATCTCACAGTAAAACTACATCTCCGGCTGATATCAATTCTCATTATCTCACTGATTCACAGGCTGACTTAATAAGAACTGGCACCAAAAAAATGCATAAAACATTTGAAGAACTAGAGCACTTCCCTAAAAATCCAGTTCTGACTTCTTTAATACCAAATAACACACGTACAGGATTTATATGGCAAACTGGCATTGATTTTTTCAAGTAGTTCTTAATTAAAGACAACATTTCCCTATAAATGGTCTTTCAAAATGGTTTTTGACTTTGAAAATAAAAAGAACAGGAAAAAAAATCACAAGATGAAATGGTTCATGAAGAACTGGTTAACAAGCAGTCTTCAAAATGAAGTCTGAGTATCTCAGTACCACCTGTCTTACTTAAATCCCATAATAAACCAGTGTTACCAATTCAGAGCCCAGTGGAGCTACCTGGAACTGCTTTCACTCTGCCAGGCTGCCACAGGATCATCCACGGATGCATCACTTGTGCCAACAGTCTCATCTTCCTGTGGCGAAAACAACAGGATTCACTTTGGGGCCAAGGGTAAAATGTATCATTTCTGTTTGCAAGCGAGTTGTGTCACCTGAGTGAAGCTCTGTATTCAAGGGCTGCTTTAGCTTTAAATAAATAAGTCCACAGTTTCTTCCTTATCTTAATTAATATTATAATATATCCTTATATAGCTCCTATAGAAGCAAATGTGAATTTTAATTATATCAGAACTATAGAATGAGTTCTTATTTAAATGTTTGATTAATAAATTTAGAGCTCAGGGCCCAGCTTTTCGAGCTGTTCTGTACTTTCAATGCATTTACAAAGCAACAATGTTCAGTCTCTTCCTTAAGGAGAACAAGTTATATTTAATCTGGTATATTTTAAGTTCTTCCCTTGCCAAAATCAATGATTAATACCAATACTCAATCTCTTTCAACAGCAGTCTACAGATGTAGATGAAATCAAAGCACTGCAAAATGAAATCAAAGTCCTGACCTAGAATCCATGTGCTGTATGAAATCCCAAAATAGCAAGTGGTTTAACACAACCCAGTTAAATTTACTTGAAAATGTTTCAGGTTTCCAAAAATACAGGAGCTGTTTTAAACTACTTTTGAACAGTGTCGTGGCATTCAGGTAAATGATCCTTCACTCTCCAAGACCAACATGCCACAGGAACACCACAAATCCCAGAGACTCAATGACCTGAGTGTTTCTTCCCACGTGGAGAATCACAGAATATCCTGAGCTGGAAGGGACCCACAAGGATCAGAGTCCAGCTCCTGGCCCTGCACGGGCACCCCAGCAATCCCACCCCGTGCATCCCTGGGAGCTCCTGGAGCTCTGGCAGCCTCGGGGCCGTGCCCATTCCCTGGGGAGACTGGGCAGTGCCCGACACCCTCTGGGGGAAGAACCTTTCCTGATCTCCAGCCTGACCCTCCCCTGGCACAGCTCCAGCCGCTCCCTGGGTCCTGTCACTGCCATGACCTCTCTGGATTCCCAAGACTGATCAAAAATCATCAAGAGAGGCTTTGTGACGACATCAGCAGCAATTTGAGAACTTTTGGATGAATTTTGTCAGGCCCCATCAATTTGCAGGGATCTAGCTGGAGCAGCAGATCCCACACAAGTTCAGGGTTGACTGGGAGTCGATCATTGTCAGTCATGGCCCTCTATCTTAGAGCACTGGGACCCCCTTGCTCCATCATCTGTGTTGGAGACAGAGGCAAAGGATGTGTTAAATGCCTCTGCCCTGTCCCTGTCCCTGTTTGTGAGGTGACCATCCCCCTCCTGGAACGGGCCCATGTTATTTTTACACTGCCTTTTGCCATGAATACATTTGAAAAACCTCTTTTTACTGTCCCCTCCAGTCCTGGCAGCTCCAGCTCCAGCTAAGCTTCGGCTGCACGAATTTCCTCCCTACAGTGGACACGAGGAACCTTAATGTGCTCTGGGATTTGGGAACAGGGGAGCTGTTGGAGGTTGTTGGGAGCTCAGACCTCAGAGGAGCTGTCGGACTCGTGGCGTGCACAGGGGTTCTGGCTGGCTCCCTGCTGGCTGTGCTCGATGGTGGAGCGGGTCTGGTACGCGTGCTGCCGCTTCCGCTGGTTCCTGCGCAGGGAGCGGCCGCCTCCCGCCTGGAATTCGCTCTGCCACGGGGACAGGAGCACAAGCAGGGACAGAGCAGGGAGTTACTCATGGGTTACACACTTAAAAGGTGCCTGGTTACAGTGACTGAGTGTGGCACCCCAGTTACAACTGAGCAGTGGGAAATCACTATAGTATTAGACAACATCTCTGACACGTTGTGGATGTTTTAGGTGTGGATTTTCGGTTCGACAGAAATGCTGCTTTACAAAGTAGCAGTCTTTGGAAAGGAAATGACTGAAAATACCATTTTTTTCTATGTAATTACTGCAGACTCTGCATAAGATAAATCCAGTCCCTCGTAAAAGTTTGGCACCTCTACTTTCCACAAGTCAAACTGAAAACCCACTGTCACTCTGCTCTTTTCCTTTCCCAGCATCTTTCCACCACTGAAGCCTCAAGGACAGAGATTCATCACTATTTGGATGTTACAGGCAGCCAAATCACAGTTACGGAAGGAAGACAGTGAGCCAGAGAAACAATTAGGACTACTGATCTTCTAAATAATTCAATAAAATTGGTTTGGGGTTTTCTGTTGGTCTTATTTTTGTTGCTCTGTGCTCAGAACTGCTTCCCACCCAGGTTTTCTCTTCCAGGGCATTAACTCACCCGTTGTAAGGTGTGGGATGGCTTTCTCTTCTTGTCAGCAGTGTATAAGCTGATTTCTATTTCACCTTTGGCAGCTCGACATTCTTCCTGGACCCTAATTATACGTAAGAAACACACATTATGTTCATTAAATCATCATGGAACTCAACAGCCTCAATTACTATAAACATTAAAATACTTGTCTTGCTCTAAGAAATCCATGCACAAATCCCCCTAGCAGCATCCATCCATTCACTCCTGCAATCACAAGCTAAGGAAGCAAACTTGTCAGCTGAGCATCCATAATTATTTTCAAACGTATTAAAATTATTTTCAAGTCTTTTTTAGACAAAGCTGGAGGGAAATGCAGTATTTGAACTACTGAAGAAAGACAGAACTGTGAAAAGAAGGAATTACAACTCTCAGTGCTCCATTCTGACCCTAATATTCCAAACAACCCAACCAACCAAGCCCCAAAGCTGACGCATCACTGAAATATCATTCCAGGACTATGGAAGGATCAGACACATTATACTACTCAATCTCTTGTCCCACGTAGTCTCTTACTTGCTGATGCCTGGAGGGAGCTCGTTGACCACCACCCTCCTGCTCCAGGCCATGAGGTCCCTCTCGGTGGCCATCTGGCTGCGGGGCGCGTTGTGGTGCATCTGCCGCACGCCCTCGATCTGCCCGCTCCTGCGCAGCCCCACGTTGGGCGGGGAGGCAACGTCCAAGCCCGGGCTGCGCAGAGCTGGGGGAGAAAGAAAGGAAGGAAGGGAGAAAGAGAGAGAGAAAGAGCTTCTTCACTTCATGAACCATCAATAAAATCACGGAGTCACAGGATGGTTGGGCTGGGAGGGACCTTAGAGATCAAACAGTTCCACCCCCTGCCATGGGACACCTTCCCCTATCCCAGGTTGTTCCAAGCCCCATCCAACCTGACCTTGGACACTTCCAGGGATGGGGCAGCCACAGCTTCTCTGGGCACCCTGTGCCAGGACCTCCCCACCCTCACAGGGGGGAATTTCTTCCCTGTATCCCATCCACAATTTAAAGCTTAAGGAAGCACAAAGATTGATAATAATGGAATCACTGCCATCATTGTCCTTCCTTATCTCATCAACACAGTTCCTACAGGCTTAAATACAGTAAATCACATGAAAATACTGCATTTATGGTTGTGCAAAGCTATACAAAAATATCTGGCTATTTAAATACTTTATACATAGTCTAATTAACTTACTCAAATGGGCAGTTCATGTGGCAAAGTCATTGATCAATGCAAGTTCCAGAAGGGAACTGCTTTAATTTCCACACTAGTCATATCTGGAAATTCCTTTACACAGCTACAGGGACACACAAATAGAACTGGGAACTGGGGCTGTACAAAACACCAACATATCCTAAGCAGCAGAAAAGACTTTGTGTGAGCTGAAGCTGCCTTTTAGGCAACCTTTTTGACATACCAACTTAGATCAAAGCAAAAATGCATTTTCATATTTTTCCCTGATATTTTTCTTACTCCTTCTTGAATTGAAACACAAGCAATTCCAAATCCAAATCCTAATGAGCTTTGCCAGGGAATCTACTTCAAACACATGTAATCAGTCACTTAACCTAGAAGTGATTTATTAGCAGCTGTGAATTCTCCCAAGGCTCAGGCTGACTTGCAGCACAGTCCTGGGCATCTGCTCCCTCCCATCAGCTGCACTCACTCAGCTGCTCACATCTGATTGAGTGTGGTTTCAATTTTTAATCACTTTGTGTATTAAATATAAAATCACAGTAGCAGAACACTTACCAGGAGAATAATCTCAAGCTTTCTAAGGAAACACTAAGGCAGAGCAACATGTTTATTTTATTAGCACTGATGCTCAGCCTTGTGCTGCAGCAGGAAACCATTAGTCTGTCACAACACTGTATTCCACTGACAGCCCCTAATTATACGCTTTCATTTTGGCATTTTGCAGTTATGAAGTTTCATCTCTGCACCGACAGCAAGACAATACAGTGAACTTCATGCTTATTTTTCAGAAAACTGGTTTAGAACAGGAATAATCCCAGTCTAACAACTCCAGGCAATCAGATACAGTCCAGTTAGACCATTGGGTGCCCTCAGCTGCCCCTTAAATTTGTAATTCCTCTGCTGGAATCCACAGAACATCCCACTGCTCCACAGGGGTTAACAAGGTGTACAAGAAGAGGAGAGGAAAGCAGGAAGGAACTGATAGAGATAAGGCTGGGACACTGACCTCCATTAACAGAGTGGGACCTATTGAGTGGAGGGTTTGGAGGAGTTTCTCCTTCATTAATTAGTCTCAGATCTTGTTCCCTCTGGAGCTCTCTGATCATTCCATCAAGGATACTCTCATCCTGGTCATTCGTTTGCTGCCCGATGACTTGTTCAACCACCTCACCATCACCTTGACAAGAACAAAGCCAAAAATACTGATAAAATGATGGATTTCTGTATTACCAAACACCATAGAAATAATCCCATTTAGAACTCTGCACCACTATTTGTCTGCTCTGCAAAACATCTGATCACCAGCTGGCTTTCTGCTCTCATGTAATAAATGGAGGCAAAGCTTAAAAGAGAAATTACAATAAAATCCTAAAACTCCAGACCACATGTAGAACATAAACACAAACCCTTAGAAAAAGCAGAAAGAAATTATGCTTCAGTAGGTAAGAATGGAAGGTCTTTTTTGGGGATCAGCATTTTGCAAAAGTATGTGTCTACAAGGAAAAAGAACTGTTTTAAAAAACAAAAGCCAGTTTTCCATGTCTTCCTCACCTTCCTGCTTTCTTCCTCACATCCACAGTTACAGAGGTTAATAGACAATGCTTTAAACATCTGCCATATACCTGGGAAAAATCCCCAGATTTTGGAATACTCTTGCCTCCAGCCAGTTTGATTCCTCACACTTCCTTTTTGCCATAACCCCACCCCATCTCCTCTTCTATCTGTAAATTCAATTTAAACCATTAATTTATACATCCCCACAGCACCACCCCAGGAGCTGGTGCTCAATACTGTGCCACACTTGTATTATTCATGACGTTCAGACAGAATACCATTAGCCACATATCCCAGCTGAGGAATAAGTTGTTCATCCTTGCAATTTTCCCTCCCTGGCACCAGCCGCTGGAATCTCGTGGGATGAGGATTTCCATCAACATCCACCAGGAATGGAGGAGGCATAAGGTGTGGAGCCTGTTGAGTCTGTTCATCCAGCACATAATTATTGGCATCCCGGATCAGGGGCCGGTAATCCGTGTGGAAGAACATCTGATCAGGAATCTGAAAGAAAAGCAATTTAGGAAATAAATCAATGGCCATTTGCAGCTGTCTTGCTGCTCTGGAATGGCTCCCATAAACCACAACTCCTACACTTGGGATCAGCACAAGGAATGTTATGATAAAGAACAGATTCCTACCACAAATGTGGTTTATTACCAAGGCCTGATGCAAAAATTCAACAGTAAAATAGGCCAAGAGAGGTGGACAGAGAAGTTCATGCTTTTCTCCTCTATCTATGGACAGATATATTGTCTAAATCTTTTTGATTTAGTGAAACAGATAATTTGACTTAGCTCCATGACCTAATTATTATTTTGTCTGGGGCAGGGTGAGGGAATTAATTGTAGCACAATACTTCTAAGACAAAATCAGGTCAAGACAGGGAAGAGTTTAAAATTCATTCAACCCACCTTTTCATAATATTTATTGCATCCAAAACCAAATAGTAGCAGATGTCCATGAGAGTCTGTGCAGGCAAAATGCTGCCCATCTGGTGAGAACTTGCAATCAAAAACAGCTCCATGGCCTTGGCCCTCAATCTGTACCAAGCACAGAGAATTCCTTTCACAACTACACATTCTCTATAACAGCATTTTCATAAACGTTTCCCCTGTGCTGCAAGACATACTGAATCCTCATTCTGTGATTTCTCATCTCACTCAAGACTGATTTACACTTCTACTTATTAAAGTTCAACTGAATAACAAAGTAAAACTTCACATTTTCTCCCTGCCCTGAAATTTCAGCCCAACTTGTAATGTATGTTCTGGAACAACCACCTGGAAGTCTACATTTTATGTTAATGGTAGACATAGGGCAAGATCACCAAAGATCTCAGAGCTGTACTGGCTCTGGAGGTATTTAATGAAATTTGCTTTTGTCTCAAGACCAGTTTTGTGAAGAAAGAAAAAACCAAACCTTCTGTGATCCTTCTTACCATGTTAAAGTAATTGCGAATTTTTGTTCCTTTGTCTATATCCCAAACAAAAATATTCCCATCGTGTCCCGCCGAAAGCACAATCCTTTGGTCAAAGGGATGAGCCTCCAGAACAAAAACTTCGTCATCGTGACCCTGCAACGACAGCAGGGGGAAAAAAAGAAGCTGTATTTCTCCGTGTGGTATCCCCAGATGTGCTGGGAGTTACTGAGATGACATCCCAGATCAGGGAGTCACCCAGGACATCTCAATTTACTGGAACTGTGCTTGGTCACCGTTCCTCCACAGGTCTGGCACTGTCACTGCTCGGCACCGCTGAGATGGGGAGGGATGGGGAGGAAGGAGAAATCAGGGCACGAATGGAGCCTCCAAAGGGTTCCCTGTCAGCCAGCAATCACCAGGATTCTGCAATCAGCTCCTTTCCCCACGGGACACCCTCCTCCTGGCAGGCAGGGGACAGTTGGGTACTTCAACACCAAATCCTTGGCAGGGGAATGGTGATGAGTTTAGCCTCAAATCAATCTCAGAGTGAACTACATCCGTTTGGGATTCCCCCCTGGAATTGTACTCACGGATAAGCTATGGAGAAGCTGCCCTGTGGATGAGTTCCATACTTTGAGGAGGAAATTGTTGACTGCAGTGATGACAGTGGCATCGTATCGATCCCAAGCCACCATGGTAACCTTCAGCTTGGTCACCTTGTCCTCCCCAGATGCCACATTGTTTCTAAGGAAATCAGCAATTTAAAAAGGAATAAATCAGTAACTACATATGGAAACATTTAGGAGAGCTAATTCAGTACGAAATTCGAGGGAGGATGGTTCACAGCCACCTCTGTGACTCTGGCTAAGGCAGGAGAATGAAGGATGGTTCTGCAGTGGTAAAAAACCGGATACGGGAAATATTCAGTGCCACTGAGATTTATAGAGCTCTCTTTCCTTAGAAAGGACATTTTCTCCTCTATTCCTAAGCCATCATCCTCCCCTACCCAAATTCTTCCTTTCAGATCTATTAAGCTTTTTCCTGCAAGGCATTTTTATCAGTCATCAATCAGTAAACTCCACAACGAGCAGGAACCTGCTAAATAAACCCAACTCACACTTCCAACTGCAAACACTGCAAATGTAACCACTGAAATATGGAGAATGCTGCAAAGCAAGTGCCTAATGGATTTCTCCATTTGTGCTCTTTGGTGTTGGGAATATTCAATTACAATTCAATTACAGGGCACTTAAAGAAGTCACTTGAGGATGTCAAAAAGAAGAACTTGAAACCCTAATTGAACCTGAGAACCAAACAATAATTTCACCTCTTACTTGGAAACCTGAAGTAGAAATACAATTTTAAGAACCACGTTGGATATATATATTTATGTGTATTAGCATATGATCACTGGTGCTCTACCAAAATCATCTTCTGTGAGATAAACTATTTGACATTCTTAATTCATGTGTAAAATACTGAATATTCCTCAACCATTAGGATAGGGAAGTACCAACAGATTATTATTTATTTGGGAGTGAATTAACTGTGTAAGTTGACAGAGTCACGACATTTTCAAAACATGCACTGAAATTAACTCAAAATGGAAGCAAATAACCAGTTTGCCACATGAAGGAGGATTTAGCTTGCAGGTAAATGTGCCCATGAGGTGTGTTCTGCTTGCTCTGCTTTACCCTGTCATTTTTGTAGCCATATCCAGGACCAGACTCTTCCAGTCGTGCTGATGGTAGTGCCAGATTCTTGCTGTTCCATCCCTGCTTCCACTGACAAACCTTAAGCTGTGGATCAAAGGGGAAAAAAAGCCATGAAATTCTGAATAAAGATGGTTTCGTCCCCACATGGACACCAATAAATGATATATATACACTTGGAAGTGTGTATTTGGGTATCTCTACTTCTCTTGCTCCCGAGGTTACAATTTTCCTATCAGATATTGTGGGGTACAAGAGAGTTTCTAGCCCACAACATTAATTACATTTGGCTCCAGCAGCAGATGGCCTTGGAATGACTTCAATGTTGTAATTCATATGAGCTGCACATTCCCTTTTTAATGACATCAGCAAATCCCTGGAGCAGCTCGGAGTGGCAGCAAAGAAAGGGAAACTGCGTGCCAGGAGTCTGGCATAAATTATAATACATTAACTTAGGGACAGGGTGAAGACAGGCAAGGGAAAGAGCCAAATGGAGCACGAGGAGGTTGTCCTGCCTGTGGAGCTGAACAGGAATATTTTAATTTTTAAACCCCTTCTTATTCAAAAATTTCAAGCATCCAGCAAATGTATTTAACCACATCATAATGCTTTGGCCATCAATGTCACAGAAATAATTTTTGTTGAGAAACTGGGAAAAAAGCTCCTCAAGTAATACATTTTCACAGGATGGCCAACACCTTTGGAAGTATATTCCATTTATATACAAAATTACACTTAAAAGGCAAATCTATTCAATTTTATGAAGTGATTGTTTCACCTTTTCAGTTTCCCTGGTCTGATGTTTTTCACTTTGATGAAAAAGAGCTTGAAAATGCTTCTGACAAATTAATTTTCTTCTTAATTTTACTTCTTTGTATTAAAATAAAAAGGAAGGTGCCCCTTTTATCCACTCAAAGCCTCATTACAGAATATAATTTTCAGTGAGTATGTGACCTCATTCCCTCTCACATGGCTTGGAACTGGTGGTACAACTGCACCAGCACATTCCCACATAACTTCACATGACAAAGCTCTCCAAGTACAGGTGCACAGCTACAGTTTGGCTTGGAAGGCTCACCCCTTAAAGGCACATCCCTTAAACCTCCTGCCCAGCAAAATAAGGAATAGGAGCAAAATTGGGATAACAACATCTATATTGACTAACTTTTGCTTTAGACTACATTGATTACAATGCTCCGACTCCACAAGCAACCCCTCTGTGGGGGCTACCTGGGAAGGAGGGCTGTTCTTACACAGAAAGGTTACAAAATTTGGGTTCCAATCTGCTGTTTGAAAGAAAAAACAAATTAAAAGCACAGTTACAGAACATTTGTCTTGTTACAGCAGAGGACGAGTTTGAGCCTGTGGACATGACACACATCTTGCAACACACTGCAATACTTTGTCCAGGATTAAGCCAAGCCCACGGGCAATCTTCCCGTTGCGCCAAATTTTCCATGAAATGTTGTTTGGAAAATTAAATGCCATCATTGTCAGGTCCAAAGCCCAGCACTCACCTGTCACCGTTGTTACAGAACTGCACTGCGACCACTTTGTCCTAAACAGGAGGGAGGGAAACAACAGAAGTGAAAAACTCAGCCTGAAAGGTCTTCATGACAAGCTTTTTGTTTAGCAAATAAAAAAACTGTCAAAAAAATTCAAGTACAGAACAGTTGCATTTGAAGTTAAAACCTCCCCAGACACATTGTGTTAAACACTGAAATAGAAAACTTCAGAGAGGTGATGGTTTCCTGCAATTTTTAGGCCTAACATCAAAGTGCACCAAAAAATTTAATCAAAAAAATGCAAACCCTGGCTTTATTAACACTTACAAATCGTTGAGAAACAAATGTTATGTTTTAGACATAGTTTTTCCCTTTTTTAATTTGCCAAATACTTGTGCTGGCTCCATGCTTTGCTCTCCTTACTCCCACTGATGTCTCTGACTCCCGGTAACTGGGATTTGTTTTAGGGAGGGCTGACAGCTGTCTGCAGGATTAAGAGTGGATTTAAAGAAATAAAAGGAATTACAGTTTCTTCCAAACCTGTTCAATACAGAAAATATTCTTTTCTTTTGTGAACAAAATACTTGTTTGATGTGTTGGCTTGGAGACTTAAATGTGAGAGCCATGACTCCCACTGAAGTTCAGGGAATCAATTCAGACTTTGGGCTTAATCCATAAAATGTTCCTGAGGTGGTAAATTTGTAGTTTGAATTTTTATGGGAACTCTTCTACATTGCCTGAAAAAAAGATGCTTTAAGCTTTATTTTCTAAATAAAATTACCATCATGACCCGAACAGCACAGACCAAAACCTGAATTACTTTATTGGTCTTGTTATGTGGATTTAACTAAACATTCAACAGCAAGTTTAACAGGCAAAAAATGACATTGTGCATTAAAACTGTTTTAATTCCTCATTCCAACACAGACTTTTTTCAAGAATGAGGGAAAATCACCTGTTCCCTCAGTTTTCTGGGGGAATGAAATACATTTTGCACAAACCTCTTGCCTCCGAGGGATTTAAAAATAAACATCCCACAATTTTCCAAGCATTTAAATACCACAGTGTTGAAAGCCAAACAAATTCTAGACAGTTAATAAAAAAAAAATAGGATGTACAGAAACCAAGTTCCTGAAATGAGGTAAAGGGGTAGAAAAATAGATTTTCTTTTGGATTTGCCTCTTACCGTGTGAGATTCCAGCTCTGCCATTTTCTCTGGAGATTCTGAGCCCAAATAATAAATTCTTATCACGTGGTCAGTACTCCCTGTTGCAATGAACATGCCACCTAAAACAGAGAATTCTCTGTGAGAAGAAAAGTCATCCAAGGAACAACTTATTTTAACTTCATTTATTTTAATTTGCTGCTTTCTTGTCAAAGTAGCAAACTAGTTTTAAACAGAAAATTTCAATGTAAACAGGTAAATGTCAAATACAATATTTAAGTGCAACTTCAATATCTACTTGACACACAGCAGAGAAATTAATGCTGAATTGGGATGCAGTGATTAAGGTATTTTATTGTAATTTCTTTACAATATTGCCCAGAAAGGGCACTATCGTGTGGTTTACTACATTGAAATGGGTTTAGTTAATTCAGGATTTCTAGCTTTAAAAAAGCAATGTGGCTCTACAAGAGCCCTCAATTTCAAAAAGCAAATTTAATGAGTAATTACATCATTGTTTTTGTAAAAATCATTTAATTTTGCTCATTCAAAGCTGCAAAGGAGGTCTATTAAGCTGAGATTTTCCAGTACATTGAATTGATCCTCCTAGAATTCAGGCAAATTTGGAAGATCAGCAAAAGTGGAATCTTCAAGAGAGGATTTCCAGAACTTTTCACTCAAAAACTTTACGAGGTAAAGTCTTAAAAGGATGTTACACAGAAATATCTCTGATGTGCAAAACAAGAGACTGAAAGCCTTGGAAGTGGTCAAGATATTTTAGCTTCAATTATAGGAAAAAAGAGAAAGAGCAGCTTGAAGCAGACACTTTTCAGGGAAAATTTCCAACAATCGCAATTTGACAGCGGTAATATTAACTGGAAAAGGGTTTAACACTATTTTTATTTAAAGAGAAGTAACAGAACTGTCACCAAAGGCCCCAAATTCATGAAACACCTGATGTTGAACACGTACCAGAACTGAAAGATGAACAAGAGATCTGAACACCGGGCCTGGACCTCTCTGCAAACTTCACAGGACGATCCCTACATGCAAAACACAACATTTTTGGTTTTCCTTCTTTATTCAACACAAACAGTTCCCTGCAGCTCAGCAGGTTGAGGTCAACGTGCTCATCTTAAATCTCTTAATTTTATAATTCTCACCTAGGTTGCTCAAACTTATTGTTCATTTTAGGAATTTTCTTCCTCAGTTTAATAAGAAAACCATAATTCTCTAAATTAAAGATTATTTAATTGATTTATCATGATGCCAATTCAAATCTCTTTAAAACAGATCCTGCCAAACCATTAATCCAACAGCATTTCCTCCCAGTTAAATATGGGTTTGATGACATCTACATACGTACACTCTTCTTATCAAAAGCAAATTAATTCTTCTGCCTGTACATTTTGGACAAGGATTTAATCCAGAATATAAAAGTTGGAATTTCTTCCACAATTTGGCTTGCAAAGCCCAAACCCCAGAAATAACAACCCCAATCTCTCCTTTCCCTTTGGGTTCCAACATCACAGAATCCCAGTTTACTGAGCAAGAAAACGCCCCTATTTCATTATCTCAGCATTCCTCTCCATGCCAAAATTAAAAATAAATTCCTCCCTGAGTTAAAATAATTATAATTATCTAAACAGTCTTACTTGAATTTCATGGTGTTTGCATGCCACTGCCAGAAACAGATTGTTCCGTCGGCACCGGTGGAAGTGAGGTATCGAGTTGTTCCTTTCCTTGCTGGAGAGAACTAAAAATAAAAGTTGTAACAATTAAACCAGCTCCTATCCTCTCTTCTTTCATGCTGGAAACTTGTTGACAAGAATGTTTTTCACTAACACGTTAGTTTCTCCCCAGGAGTACAGAGAGCAGGGGTAAGCACAGAACCTGAATTTTCATAAAAATAAAGCTGAGGAAATGGAAAACACCTACGTTTTGGTTAGGAGTTCTTTGTTTTTACCACACAAAGGAAATTGGAGAAATTAAACAAGCCCAGACCCTGTAAATGGGGCAAAAACATGAGGAAATAGTTCTTTCTGGGATAGAACTGGATCAAACGTGGCAAATACAATGATTCCTGCATCCAAGCCCAACAAAGAACAGCTGCACAGCAGGATCCTCTCTCCTCTATCTTCCTAAATCTCTCCAAGGAGTGGGAAAGCTTTTTATTCTTAATTTCGTAACTGCAGCAATACCTTTAATCCTCAGGCTACCTGGTAATTTGATAAAGGAATCCAGCACTTCTTCCTCAAAAAGCCATGACTGATAATATTTTAAAATTATCAGCTTTATGAAGAGCTTGAGAGAAACACACACACACAAACACACACATATATATATACACATACACATGTAAACAAATAATACACCAGTTATAAAGCCAGGCTGTAAAATACGTTTCCAAAACAACCACCTTAACACGGTTGAAATCAAAAACCAAATTGGAAGTGTAGGGAAGATGGGGAGAAATGAGACTCCTGGGGAATACTGGCATGATGGAGAAGCCTGTGCTGAATCCAAGGCAGCACCACTCCAGGAGAGAGGGATTCTGAGCCAAACAGCCCCACTCACTCCCTCCTCTATGTGTATCACCTGCCAAATTGCAGGGATTGTCTTTTTTAGCCTGGGATTTTGTTTTTTTGGAGGTTTCTGCCTGGCAGTTGTGAGGATTTTTTAGAGAAAACCTGCATTTGCTACAACATCCAGAGCAGCTCCTTATGCTACAAGCTAAGATAACAAGGAAACAAGAAATGGGGAGTAAGGAATTTTAATTGATCCTTCTGAAAAACAAATGTTCTCTGTGAATACGAGAGCGTTGGGTCAGGTGCTGTGCCAGGAGCGCCACCAAAGATGCCAAACACGTCAGCAAGTTGAGCCAAGGAGACGCTGCTGCTCTCCGAGTTGCTCCAAAAGAGCATCAGATCTCCCATTTTCTAGACCTAAGGAAGCAGCAGTGGGATCACACAGCTAAAAGCACATGGAAGCAGGAGAATGATCCCCTGAGCACTGCAGGATTGAGTTAACCAGGAAAAACACCCTCGAGTTAGGACAAATCAGAGACAAAAAGATCAATTTTATCCTTGACCGCCACAGCTCTTATTACCATTCCAATTCAAGGGGTTGGGGAAAAACCCCATCAGTCCTTACCTGTATGGAAGTGATGGAAGCTGAGTGGCCCTGCAGGACCGCGAGGGGGGCACAGGTCCGGAGGCACCACACCCTGACCACCTTGTCACAGCTGCCCGCGGCCAGCAGCGTGTTCTCGTAGTTGACAGCCATGTCCGAGATCTCGGCCGAGTGGCCCCGCAGGGTGGACAGCAGGCGCCCATCGTCCGTGGCCCAGATCTTCACTAAACAATCATCTGACCCCTGAAATTCCACAGAAATTCCCAAAGGTTACAGAAAATACGGGACACGTTCCACGCACGGGTCACCGTGGATGGACAGGGATCCGAACCCCTGTGAACTGACAGAACAACTTCCGTGGGATTCCACAGAGGCACAATTTTATGAAGGAATTCTTCCCTGTGAAGGTGGATATATGGAAGAAATTCTTTCCTGTGAGGGTGGGGAGGCCCTGGCACAGGGTGTCCAGAGAAGCTGTGGCTGCCCCTGGATCCCTGGAAGTGTCCAAGGCCAGGTTGGACGGGGTTTGGAGCAATCTGGGATAGTGGAAGGTGTCCCTGCCCATGGCAGGGGGTGGGACTGGATGACCTTGAAATATTCCATCCCATCCAAACCATGGTTTATGTTGGAAAGGATCTATTTGGAAGAGTCTGGGGGTCATCTTATGGAGTCAAGGATTTGAATCTGATAAAAGAGAATCATGGAATCACAGGATGGTTTATGTTGGAAAGGATCTATTTGGAAGGCAGGGACACCTTTCACTAACCCAGGTTGCTCCAAGCCCTGTCCAACCTGGCTCCAAGGATGAGGCAGCCACAGCTTCTTTGGGCAACCTTTGCCAGGGCCTCACCACCTTCACAGAGAAGGATTTCTTCCCAACATCCCACCTGACCCTGCTCTCAGGCAGTGGGAAGCCATCCCCCCTTGTCCTGGCACTCCATGCACAATGCTAAACATTGACAGCTAAAAATGCAACGCTCATTTGAAAAATCTGTTGATTTTTAAATATGCCCAACAAAAAGCAAGGGCATCACCACAGAAATGGATGTCACTGTATTCTGGAGAAAAACTTAAAATAATTATCATGTATTCATGGACACACTACAAATCCTGGTAGATAAATTTAGCAGAAAAACAACTTGCAGCTGAACAAAGTCATGTCTGCATCTCGATCAGTGACTAAGAGGCTGTTGAGGGACTCAAGAAAGAAATAAATCAAACCAAACAAAGCAATCTTCCAAAAAAAAAGTCCAAACTTTAAACTTACTGTAAAAATTCTCCTCCCACTGCGATCAAAGGCTATGCAATAAACAGAGGAGAGGTGCCCCAAAATCCTCTTGTGCATCTTCATGTGTTGGTAGGTGGATGTTGGGAACAAGTGGCTGAAACGGCCACATCCAGTTAATTGCCTGGCAGAAAGGATATGAACTGGGAGAGAAAAACAAAGCAAAAAGAAGACTGAGACATGAATTTTGTCCAGAACTCAGAGTAAATAAATATTAAATAAAATACAGTATTTATTAACAACTTTATTATTAGAAACAGTAATAAATCTGAACCTCTTCCACCTTATGAGAACATTCTGTCCAATGTTATAAAAAGAAATCCCACTCCTGATGGAGCCTTTCAAGTCCCTCCACAGACTGCACCTGCTTCCTTACCAAAAATGAAAGCAGAATGAAAAGTTCCCACCACAACTGGGAGTTATTCCAATGTTCAATTCATGAACAGGTAACAGATACATTTATCCTACATGGACGAGGAAAATCTTTAAGGAAGATCTTTGAAGGAAGAAAGGAAACTTAAGAAATTAAGGAAATTACATGTTACTAATATCAATTACAAGAAGAGTATAATAGTAGTTTATTTTAAGTGCTTCTTTGGTGATGAAAATCTTTCTTTGGAATGGCTTCCAGATGGTATGTGAGGGCCAAAGGACTTCCACACCCACATCACTGCGTTCCTATGGCAGTGGAATTGAAGAACAAGAAATAGGTGGCACTGATGGAAAAGTCCCAGTAGCAGAATGGCCACCAGTAAGAGAAAGAACTGCAGCAACAACAACAAATTCCTTCCTATTTCCACAGCCAGCAGCCCTTCCAAGAACAGCCTAAAACCTAAATGCACAAAACCATCCCGTAAAAAAGCCTTTGATTGGATGCACAATTTGAGACCATTTGGGGTATTTAATTTCACCAATCCTACCCTATTACTGTTTTCCCTAACCTATCCTCATTCACAGCACTTGAACTTTGGATTTGAAAATTTTGAGAGGGTTTTTCAGTGGCACTTGAGGATCTAACAGAGCTTACTGGTGGGTTTGTGGAGTCCCTGTGATAGCAGATTCCCTGGAGCAACTCCTTATCTTCTCCTGCACCTTGATGTGGGCTGGGCTTCACAGGAGCCCCACAAAGCTCTTTAGTGCCTTTCACTCCTTTAGCTTAAAAGTCTAGTGAAAAACTCGAGCCATTTCTTAATTGTCTCATGATATCACTGCCAATCTACACAAAAAAAGATCATGGAACACGTTAAAAAATTAATCTACAAAGTCAAGAAGTGCCATTTCAAAGGGTTCCTAACCCACAACTCCTTGTGTAAATTGATACCATTGAAGTATTTACATACGAGCAAGGAAAAGAAATTGTTTCCAGCTTTAAAGAAAGTATTTTTGTGTCCCAGTTTTAAGCTCTGAAATGTGGCTTATTTTTAATCCCTCCATGCAATTGAAACGTGACACATGAGGGAAAAAAAGCTGCATAAAAGATGCTTGCAGAAGCCATCAGGCTCCAGCATAACCTCACCTTCAGTCAATATTTGCTTTGCAAGTAAAAACACATATTCAGCAATACTAAAAGGCAAAACACACTAAAGCAAATTAATTTACTACCCACCAACTATTCAATTGATACCTGATATTATACAGGGCTGTTAAACAAAACTGTCTCCCTGAGCAAAGTAAAACTGAAATTTTAAACTCTTTTTCCTACCTCTAACACAGAGAACCTGCAGTGATAAACGCTCTACAAAGGTACCTCAGCTTTGCCTACACATTATTTTATTTACTCTTCAAGTATGACAGCTTAAAAGCTGAATTCTTAAAAATATTACACCTCCCTTTCCCCCACCCTGTGTGCCAACAGAGACATGGAGTCATTCAGCAACGTGGTGATTCTGCTGTGCCTTTCAAGGCTTCAAGCATTTCGATACATGTATACTTATATATTTAAATACATAATAACAGTGTATCTGCCTGTAAGCAATTTCAAATGGCTTTGAATATTTTTTTAACCACACAAAGAACTGTGTAAATCAAAAAGATACACTCTCATGTCAAAATATTCCTAATAATCACAATATTTTCTGTGTCCCCCTGCAAACCTTCTGAACATTTACCACTGCTGTTTGCTGTAAAACCCACGAAGGAAGCACCAAAAGGCACCTAAATCCCACAGTTTTGGCACCTCACTCTTCCGGTCGATTCCCAGCCTTGCAATCAGTTCAGCTTCAGCGGATATGAAAGTAATTTCATTTTTTTTTTCTGTGTTTATTTCCCTATTTGCACAATGAGGACAAAACTCCTCCATCTCCCATGGATAATTACAAAATAAAAAGCCCTGTTTATGAAATGCTTCCATCAGAGACATCCAGAACTATTGTTGAGCCATGAGGAGCAACAACTTTATCAAGGCAACAGCATCTTTGGACAAAAAAACCTATCACTGCTTCAAAGGAACAAACCAAACATTCTCCATTCCTGTATTTTTAGGAAGATTAATACACAATATCTAAATAGGGAATTACCCCCACATGACAAAAATCCCAGTGAAGTTTCCTTTCTACAGCACAATGAAGTTATTGTCCTCCTAAGGCCCCAAAGCATTAAAACCCAACAACAATTCCCACATGGAGAAATAGCAACTTAGTAACCCTAAAAAATTTTACTAACCTATCTCATTAACTGATGTATTTCATGCCACACTGGGTGTAAGAGCTGCCAAGTCCACCCCCTCACTATTCCTGCCAGGACAAACTTTCAAGACAGTTATTTCCCATAAAAAGGGAGGAGATCCAGCCTTCTTGATAAGAAAAGTTAATTTTGTCCCAACACTAAAGGGCCATCTCAGCTCCTCCAACTACCAACCTGTAAAATACAGGCATTTTTCTCTTTCTTTCCCACAGTCCTTGGTCCTGGAAGACCCCACCTTGAGGAAAATTGCAGTCCTTAATGCAAGTCACATAAGCTGACAACAGCAATTCCTAAATCACAATTTACCCCACATTCTACTACGGTAACAGCCCAAATGTAAAAGCCCTTGCAAGAAAGCTCACCTAGGAAGGATAAACCTCAAACCCTGCAACAACAACCCACCAGTGAAAGCCAGATTTAAAAAACAATCACCAGACAGACCCAACTTCCAAGTTAAATCACAATCTCAGAAGGAATTAAAGCATTTCAGTGAGGCAAAGTCACTGGGCAGCACCAGCTTGAATTCCTGCTCTCCCTAAAAGCCCTTGTCTCGCTCCACTTTTTGCAAGGAAAAATAGAAAATGGGAAACTGGTGCAAATGTTTGTTTTAAAATCAGTTTCTCAGGGGTGATGAGCTCCTATCAGACTGTTTTACCCTCTGCAAGAAGCACTCTAACTTTGTAATGAGGACCTAGATTTTGCCCTCGTCACACATCCAAGCAGGGAGCAGGTACCACTCACGGGAGAGACACAAGTCAGGATTTCATAGGAATGCCAGGAAGCAAACACAGTTGGCTTCCACATGCAAAACACCTTCTCAGAGAATGGCTGTGTGGCCACAAAGAGCCTGGACCCAGGAGAAGCAGCGAAAGCACAGCATGTTCCAGCTCTGGGAGCTGCTGACCTCATGGAACTCATTTCCAGCACGAACCATCATCGATTCCTGACCTCATCCCGGCGCTGCTCTTTGGCAGGCCCAAGGTAGCTGGATCACCTTGACTGTGAATTTCCACCCAGCTGAAATGCTTGTTCACAGAGACTGTGCTGAAAACTCCCTGCTTCCAAATTTTGTGTTGTTTTCACTAACAACAGCTGCCCACAGAAATATTTCCATCCTCAGGTTAGAGCAGCTCTTAAAGACTGAAAACAACCTTCTTTCTGACCTGCTTTGAGTTGCCTGCAAAAAAAAAAAGCCCTGACAAAATCGAAGTAGCGTCAAAAGCAGGTTTATCAAAGGGGAATCACTCCCAGTGCTGAGGTACTGCATGACCAGTCTTTCCGCTTTCTGTCTGGAAGAGCACAAAGGGAACCCTAGAAGTTCCACTACAGCAAAAGCTGCCCAGAAAGGCTCAACCAGACTCTCCTCCTCTGTGTTGTCCTGCCGGCAGCAGGAAGCTCTGCCAGCATTTTCCCTCCCTGTCCCCCTCCAGCAGATCACCACAGCCCCAGCACGGAGATGCCACATCCCTGGGAATGACTTCCACAGCTCAGCACTTTCCCAGAGACTCCCCCCCACAGAAGATTCCCAGCTCTGCACAAACACGAAGGGAAAAGGCAACACGGATTTCCCTCTCCAGTTCCACTGTGCAGGACCTTTTATTCTGGGGTACAGACCACAAGGTCCCATCCCAACCCAACCACATGGAAAGGCAACCACTGCAGCTCCTGACTCTTCCAGCTGGGCCCTCCCAGTTGATCCCAGTTGGACCATCAGTGACCCCATTCTCACAGCATTTACGGTGGGAAGCTTAAATCCTTATCACCGGAAGGGAAACTATGTGAGAATACTCCTGGCTGCTCATTCTATACCTTATTTACCACTTTGCACAGGTAATTACACAATCATCAGACACATTAATGGGTGTCTTTTACTTCAGCCCAACTCCTTCAGCAAGTAATTCCAGAAAAGTCCATCTGCCTGAGCCAGCACAGTGTGGGAATTCACAGTTATGCCAAAATACCAAAGAGGTCGGGCACGCTTCTTCATCTTGCACTTAAAACAAGACACACACACTGCAGCGTCTCTGGCTGGCACCACTCACCAGGAAAAAAAACATCCATTTTGCACAAATAGACACAGAATTTTTTGACTTCCCCTTCAGGATTAACAAGTAAAATCAAATTCCTGCCTGAAGTCAAATCCTTATTTTAATATTTATACACATTTTCCTCTCTTAGTAGTAGTTTATGTAGCTATACCAAGGACTGCATTCTTCCAGGAATCAATACTTATAAAAATTAATTCCTGGCTATGAAAGACCCTTTTTGATATAAAACCTTTGCCTTTCTTAAAAAAAAAAAAAAAAAATTAGGAAAACAACCAAACCAAACAATTATTGTGTTCTTTAAGTCACTAAATAGTTACCAAATAAGCAGCACAGCCCTTTGCCATGAAAGCATGACAAATGCTGAAGTCCAGTCTGCCAGGATGCCTCATTAATAACACCACATATTCCAAAAACACCCAGTCTGATGAAAGAATTGATCCAAGAATCCGTGCAGAAATACAACCAGAGGAGTTGTGTGCAATAAGTCTACAATGCAGACTACCAGTAATCCATCAGCACAACTGCTCACAGTAAAGTAACTGCAGAACCAGCCTAAAATAATAAATACACAGATAGGGTAGAAACAGAAAACTGCCAGCACCATCCCTACTTCTGCAAAGGGAGGGAGGATCCATATATGAAAGGACTCCCTGACAAACCAGGCAAATGTATCCATTTGCACAAGCAGAGATAAAATACCCTAAGAAGAAACAAACCAGGATTTACTTTTATGCCTGCAAGAATCAATTTTTTTGCTATAAAAACAGTTAATGAAAGTTCAAACCATACAAGGCAAACACTTGAGTTTATATAAAACAGAGCAGCTCTGTGATGAGATGTAAGCTGAGAGCCCACATATATCTGAGTTTTATACAAGTTCCAAGTTCTTTATCTAATTGTTCCGACAACTGAGGCTGAAGGAACACAAATGTTGCTTTGGTGATTATTTCCTTTTTGGAGAGGGATGTTGCAAGCAGTCTGTTTTCTGTCATAATCCTGCTAAAAGGAATTCTTGAGTCAAGAAAGTTCCCTGGGAGCCAGACACTTTGTTCTGGCTAAGATACCATGATGATTCCAGGATTCCATGCTCCTGTGACCATGCCTATCCAATCTCACAAGCACACGAACATATTATGAAGGCATATCATAAAAAAATACTCAAGCCCATTGCCCTCCAAACAACCAAGCAAAGCTTTGCAAAACATGTCTACACACAATGTGGAAAATCCAAGCCTGCATAACACAAAAATTATCCTATTGTCAGGGAGAGACCTATTTTAGACTAATTCATCATGAAATGTTAAAGAAAATACTAATGCAAACTCATACTCGTATTTTAGTCAGTGAGAGGAACTTTCTGTGGAACAGGAATAAATATAGAAGGGAGAAAAAACCATTTTATGGATTTCCAAACTCACCCACGTTTGGTGGTTTCCCGTAGTTCACCGGGAGTTCGGGAGGTCGGCCCCTGTGCAGAGCTGCAAACGCAGATCCTTTCCATAGCGTGTGTCTGAAGTCTGCACCAGCAAGAGTGACAAGGGAAAAAAATAATCAATACATTAAATAATCAAGAGATCGAGCACCACTCCCAGCAGCCCAGAATGAGATTTGTCTCGTTAAATAGTTTGTCAGAGATTCCTCATTTGAAGATTGTGACTCTGATTTCCAGTTCCTCAGCAGTGTCACTGTAAATGGTTTCAACTTATTTTTGCTTAATTTGGGTGATTATTGACTCTAAATCCACGGAGAGAAGAAGTGAATTTAAAAAGTGGGTGCACTTTGTATTGAGGCAGGACTGAACCCTGCCATGTTTTCCTTCTGCAATCCCATCACTTAAACACCTCTGCTTAGGAGCTGTTTGAGAATACACATTTTGCTGCCTAAAAGTGGGAGAAGTGAGGGTTTTTTTCCAATAAATCTGTTTTCCTGCAATTTGTGGCAATGTGCCCTCCTTTCAGATTGTCCTCTGCACCCCACTCCACCCCACCCCCCCCCAAAAAATCATTGTTTTAAAGTGAAGACTGTTCTCTTTAAAGACTCTCCAGCTCTCTGCTGCCAACTGGCCTCGGAGAGGCTCCTCTCCAGAACAATAGTGATTTTTCTGAGACTGTTCAAAGTGCCTCAGAAATTAGACCTGGATTTCTTCCATTTCTGGCCATCTGGAGGGAGAGAAATGAGCTTCCACGGTGCGTAAGTACTGAAACAGAAGGACAGTGCCGCAGGTTGGTGGATCTGTGTAGCACCATGTAGATCTCCAAACATAAAGTGCACAAGCTGAGGTGACTCAGAGACTCCTGAGAGCACCTTCTGACTGAACCCCAAACTGCTGCACAGAGTATTAAATGATACTCATTAAAAACAGCACTCAGACTTCCTAAAATAGATCCATCCACCTAAACCCTTCTGTTCCCCTGCAGAAAAATGTTTACTTTCTCTTTACATTTTGCTGCTGTTTGCTTCTAAGCTGCAAACTGAGTGTGAAATGAAGGGATGTTTCTCTGCAAACCTGAATTTCTGCACCTAATTACAGCAAAGCACAGGCAAAATAAGACTCAGCCCCAAAACTGTGTAGGGCAACATGTTTGGGAACAGCACACCCCTCCAGGAGATATCCAATGGATCAGCAGATGCTCGTCAGCATCACTGTGTGACTTCACAGGATGCAGGGAATTAAGTGCTCAACTGCCACCAAAACAGGAAGGTCCTGCTCTACCATCCCTCCTCCTCTGCCAGGATGAGGCTCCTCCTCCTGTGTCACCTCCAGCCCTGTGATCCTTTCCCACCAGCTCATTTAACTCACTACAACAAATTTTGCAACATTTCAGCTCTCTGAATCAGCACATCACAGGATCAAGGAAGTTCTGGCTCCTGCAGGGAGGAAGTGGCAGGGGCATGGAGTGTGGAGGGAAGGAGGAATCACTTCAGTAGCAGACAGCTCTCAGATCTCTTTAGTTCTAACACAAAACTGCTCTCAGGATCATTCTCTCAAGCAGAGAGAGTTTTTCAAAGGGAATAGGACTGGTGCTCTCTTCATGAAAGGAATGGGGGCTTTCAAATTAACTTGATGCAAGGACAAGCAGGAAATGTCAATGAAGAATCAGCCTGGCCTTCTTCTACTCCCTAAATGCTGCCCCAAATGCCACCACCCCGTCCTGTGTCTGCACAGCCAGGGAGTCAAAGAATGGAAGAAATCAGGCTGAAAAATAGCCCAGCTCAGTGATTTTAGATACAGACGTGTGTAAATGGATATGGAAAAAATGGCATTTTTCAAATGGATCAAACCCTTAATCCCATTCACATCATTTACACAAACACCAACACACTGGGGAAGGAGGCAGAGGAAGTAACAAGATCAGGCAACTGTAGGCAAGAATTGCTTAAAATGGCATTTTCAACCCAAGAAAACATATCCAACAGGGCCAGCAACAGTTGCATTTTAGGAAGAAAAAAGCTGGCAAGCACAGGAGACAAACCAGGGCTCATGCAAACACGCAGATATCCCAACAGGAATGGAAACAAAAGGGGGTTAATCATTAAAATAGAATTCAAGCCAGATAAATTGAGAAAATCTCACCTTTTGCTGCCCTCAGGAGAGACTGGCGCCCGACACCCAGCAAAGTCTGCACCCCCAGCACACTCTGGGGGATTTCCTTGTCTAAGAGGGGTCCAAGTCTCTCACAGATCCTAAGAAGATAATCTGGAGGGATGTGTGCATTGACAGCCACCTAAACACACAAACAACACAGACATTAGAAAACTGGTTTATTCTTCCTTCTACTGGTAGTATTTTGCTTCATATTCAAGTGTGAAGTTACTGCAACCAAGCCTAAACCCCCTGAAAACCCCCTCAAAATTAATTATATTGCATTTTAAAGTGACGTGAAGTGTTGCAAAAGCCACACCAGAAATTTCAGGTTGTAACAGCTTAATTGTAAATTTAGGATATCCCCTGAAACTTGGAGCTCCCAGTGCAGTGCTCTGCTTAAACAACTTTTTTTAAGCCTTTTTACCTTTCAGTTCATTCTCTTCTCATTTTTCGCTTAACTGAAACAGCCTTGCATTTACATTACTGTATGAAGCATGTGTGCAAAAGAATAAAAACCTTAAAAATTACCTAAAACCCTTAAACATTACCGTAAAATCAATACTCAGTCTCCAGTTTCCAGCTCCTGGGAGTAGGTATCTTTAAGACCCACATGTGTAGGCTCCAATTTTGTCATGTTGGGAAAACAGCCTTTATTTCTCCCTTTGGACAGAGACTGTTTTCTATGGAGTGACAACAGTTTTTCTGACACTCTGCTCGAACAACAAATAAATGGTGCCTCATTATCCAGAATGTCCTGCACTGCCTGACTCCTATATTTACAAACTGGCAAGAAAAGCTGCCCATCAGAGCTCCTTTGACACAGGACACACAGTTCCATCTACCTCTTTTCATGGATCAACAGCCTCCTGCCTACCCAGATCCCAGGGATGTGCCCAGCTCCTGCCCCAGCACACCGGAGGGAGTGCCAGGCATCAGGAAGGAGGGGAAGGTCTGTAATTCCCTCAGCCCTGCTGCCAAAACATTGTTCACTCAACTGTGTCATCAAACAGATTATTAGGACACGGCATTGGGAATTTTTTCATTCCAATTGGGCAACAGCAGAGGAGCTACAGGACCCAGCAGAGCCAGGCAGGGTTGGATAATGTCACCACCTGCACCATGAGCAGGATCAACACTGTCCCACAATTAAGATTTTAATCTAAAGAAAAGGAAATATATCTAATTCAATATACAAATTATCAGTTAATGAAATCCGACTAAAAACTCTTCCAGTGTGAGCAAAACCCTTGGAGAAGAGACAGGTTTCTCCCTCTACTCATCCCTCAGTCACTGCTGGCTAAAGAATCATCTCATCAATCATGATGATTCTAAAGATCCAAAATCATCATTTTTTCAGTGCAGGAATGAGAAACCTGACAAGTGCATTAACATGTTCTCATTCCAAGACTTTTCATCCTGTGAGTGAGCATCAAGGAATGACCCTGTGAATGCTCTCCTGCACTGACAGGTTTCTCCAGTAATTTTAGCTTTTTTTCCCCAAAATCAGAGTTCCAAAATTATATTGACACCTTCCCAGTGATACAACCAGTGAAGTTCAGTGCATGAGCATGAATTGTCTTTCACTGTAAATGATAGGATATAACAGAAGTTGAAACGAGAGAAAAGGATTATCCAAACTTTGGTATTTGCCTCTCATTCTGACTCATTCCTGAAACACTGTAAATGTGTTCATGCTACAAAATATTTTATGATGCTGCACCAGCCTCCCTTCAGGGTGTAGGATTTCTGAAAGGGTCTGAAAGGGAAGTTCTAGAGAGAGAATCTGCAATTAAGTAAAATCTGATATGAAATTCTTATTTCCATCTCTGATAACCAGCAACAAGCCCCTCAGTCACCAACTGCCAACAAACAGCTATGTATCAAGCTTAAGATTAAACGATCAAAAAGACCAACCTAAAAGCTCTGGAATTTTACTTCCAGAGTACCAAAAGAACCCAAACCACACCATTCTTTCTGGAAATGTAAAACATCCAAACCATTTTCCCAGTGTAGCACAGCAAACACTCCGCTCTTCACCCTGGAGCTGGTTTGGGAGTTTCACCACATTCCATGCCTAGGAAGGTGCTGAATTAAGCCTGGCAGCAAATATCCCACTGCAAAGACAGAGCCCAAGTTGTTCCACAAGCAGTCCTGACTAACTCCTGAATGGAAGAGGACTTGGTTGCTTGAAGATGAAGGCACAGTTTTATAGCGAATAGCAAAGAGCAAACACTGACACGTGGGGCCCGACAGCATTCCCTGATCACACTTTTTTCCCTGCACATTTCCCTGTTTCTACAACCCACAACGGCCCCAAGTAAGCAGCCCTTAATCTGAATATTATCACTGCTGTTACTAACAAACAGCTCCACAGGCAGGCAGCGGAGCAGCAAATTCTCCTGGTGACTTTTTTCCATAATAACTTTCAGAAAAAATGCTTAAATCAAATCCCAGAGCTAAACAAGCAATTCTATTTTCAGGTTCCCAAAAGAACTTGAATCAAAAACCCTTCCTTTCACCTCTGAGAGAGTTGTAAATGGATTTTAAGTATTTTTCTAGAACATGAAAAAACCAGCTGAAAAAACCAAAGTCTCCCAGATCAGATTTTCCTTAAAAGAAGGGTGGAAAAAGGCAAAAGTACAGCTACACCTCTTAGTGTGTGCTCGTCCAAATCCCACATGGCAAAATGAAACAGCAGCAAGGATACTATCAGCTCCTCAAATACATTAGAAAATATTTTAGAAAATAATTAGAAAGTATTTTAGAATATAATGAGAAAATATTTTAGAAAATAATCAGAGAATTAGAAAAAAAATAGAGATGAGTAGTACAGGCCCAAACCATGCATGTTAAAATAATGCAGAGCTGAAAACGTGCTAAGTGAGAACAAATGCTGCATCTTGGGATAAATCAAAAAGAAAATATGTTTTGTTGCCTTAGATTGTGAAAAACCCTATAAAAATTAAAATATGAGAGCACAAGAATGCAATAGTACCACAGATGAGTTCTCTGACACAGTAACCACACAGGTACAAAGGATCTAAAAAGTGAAGGATTAAGTGAAGTGAATCCATTCTTTTTAAAAAATCTTCTCTTTTTAAAAAACTCTCCCAGTCCTGACTGCTTGAGGCAGGCTGAGATAAGCTGCTCCGGTGATAAGCACAAGGAAAGAACTATTAGTGAAGTCATGTCAGGACTCGGAGAAATTCAACCCCTGAACCTGTTCATGGTCCTGTGGTTGGAAGCATCACCTCAGAGACCACGAGCACAGAGTCCTCCCTGGAGCTGGGAGAAGCAGCTTCTTGATCCCTGAAACACAATCCCCTGGTGTGACTCTGATCCCTGTCTGCACAATGTTCTCAGGCACAGGGTGCCTGTGCAGGGACAAGAGTTGGATTTGATGATCCTTGTGGGTCCCTTCCAAGTCAGGAGTCTGTGATTCTACAGCTGCTGACAACTCCTCCTCCAAGGAAGGTTTCAATAAACAGGGAAGAAACAACCCAAAAAAGACTCTGTGTGATTACTACTTAAAATGTCTGTCTTCCTAGAGATGGGAACCAGGGAGCTCTGGGAACAATCTCTTTTGGAAAGCCCAGTGGAACATCTCTTTAAAGCACAGATTTGAGGCAGGAGCTGCAGACTGGAAAGAGGCAGCGACACGGCCCTTTGGAGGCTGCTCTGTCCCCATTCCCAGCAGGCAGGCCCAGCTGGGCCTCAGCAGTGGCTTTCTATCCTCCAGGTAGTCATCCAACACTTCCCTCATTTGCCAAAATAACCATCAATTAAGAACCAATTGACAACTGTATCAAAAAGTAGTGGAGGAGGCCAAGAGGCCGAGGCAGCTGAGCAAGCAGGAAATCACTCACGACCTCAAATAGGGAATCTCAGCAAAAGGAAGCTCAGACACTGGACCTGCACAAGATGTCAACAGTATGCAAACAGACAGGAATTAAAAAAGCCTTTACCCACTGGGGTCCCCAGAGAGAACAGGTTGGAACAACCATGCTACCAGATGACATTTTCCTGAGGTGACAAAACCGTAACATCTCTGCTCCGCTAATGCTGGGATTGGCAGGATCTATAAATACCAGCACCTCGGACGCAGGGCTAGTTTTAAATCAATGCAGATGGGCAAGGCAGGAACTCAGAGCCAAATCCCATAAGCTGTTCCATACCAGCACAGCCGCTCATGGATGCAAATTCCCCACTGTCCAACAACAACCGATTCTCTGTTTTGCCTGGAATTACATGTTTTTCAACACAAAGACCAAACCAGGCTGAGCCAGAAGACTCAGCCCATCAGAAAGTTCTTAAAACCAGAGCAGAGCCAGTCACCTTTACCAGGAATAAACAAAGATAATGTGGAACAGCAGGTCACTGGAGACTGTCCTGATAATCGGAGTCGTTTTAGCTTGACTCATCTGTACAGCAGCTGACTCCACACCGAGCTGCTGCAGCTCATTTAAAACCAGAGCAGTAATTGCCTGCAAGTTGGACACACTTCAGACCTTTGTAAGGCCAGGCTGGATGGGGCTTGGAGAAACGTGGTCTGGTGGAAAGTGTCCCTGCCCGTGGCAGGGGGTGGAATGGGATGGGCTTGGAGATCCCTCCCAGCCCAAACCAGTCTGGGATTCTGTGATTCACTGACCCTCCCCTTTACAAACACATCTCATGTCTTGAGACCACCAGCAGCCAATGACAAAGTAAAACCACTGTGGAGTACACCTGGAGAATTCAGCCTGGAGAAGAGGGGACTGAGGGGAGAGTCCTCAGGGGCTGCAGCTCCTCCTGAGGGGCAGCTCCAATCTCTGCTCCCTGTGACAGGGACAGGACCCAAGGGAACAGCTGGAGCTGTGCCAGGGGAGGGTCAGGCTGGATATCAGGAAAGGTTCTTCCCCCACAGGGTGTCACAAACTGAAAGGGCTCCCCAGGGAATGGACACGGCCCCAAGGCTAACAAAGCTCCAGGAGCGTTTGGACACCGCTCCCAGGGACAGGGTGGGATTGTTGGGGTGTCTGTGCAGGGCCAGGAGTCAGACTGATGATCCTGCGTGTCCCTTCCAGCTCAGGATACTCTGTGATTACCTAGACAGGCAGCCACATGCTGCAGAAAAAGTGCTCAAACATGGAAATAAACAGGAAAAACAAAGGGAACACAAATGCACATAAACTTGTATTCTGTGTGGTTTTGCTCCATAGACACAATTCTTATTAGCGTGTCTTAAATTACTCATCTGCTCTGTGATACCTGACATTTAAAGTAAAAGATTAAATTAAAAAAAAAAAAAGGAACAAAGAAATCTCACAGAGAGCTTTCAGATCTTGCCTAAAAACTCGAGTGAAGTGGGAGTAAACATTCCCTAGATAAAAACCACCCAGTAGCCATTGGGCTGTTCCATCTTTATCACTCTCAAAAGCCCAGGAGCAATAACAATGTACTGAGTGGTCACAGTATTGGCATATTTTCTGAAAAACACTGCTCCGAACCTAAACAGCCACATTGAGGATGGAAAACAAAGCTGAAACACCAGAACAAGAAATACTCTGTCAGAATATTGGGCAAACAAACAAATCAGACTTCTCCACATTGTAAATTCTCATCAATTCAATTACCTGCCTGACCAGAGTAGCTGCACCATCCAGCTGAGATTGTAAACGATTTTGGGTTTCTGTCTGTAAAAAGCTACCAGAAATGAGTAGGAAAAAACCCCTTACCTCCAGCCGCTGGCATCTCCAATTTAATTTTGGTTCATTATGTGCCTGAGATAATTAAAATGAAGGTCGGAGGGCTTTGTGTCCTTCACAACCCTGGCTCTGTTCTGAACATGGCATTCAGACATCCAGCCAGCCCTGAAGTCGAGGAGCTCAGGTTAATAAACAATCACATGCAGCCAAAAGTCCAAATTCCAAACACAGCAAACCCTAAGCAATGAGGGGGAAAAAGCCTTCCTTCAACATCCTCAACACTCTGAGGATTCACAGAGAGAAACTCAGCTCATCCCACCTGGCATCAACCTGTCTCACTGCAAAGATTCATTTATAATCCTGGTCCTTACTGTAAACCATGACAAACAGTTAAATAATACCAGATAAAAAGGCAAACTAAAAGCATTGGTTAGTGCTGATTAGTTTAACACATAGGAAAAAAAAATCTGAAATTTAATTATGATGAGTTTATACAGAAAGAAGAAATTTCTCATTAACTCCATAACTCACTTCAAAATTGTTTTTCTCTCATTTCTGAAACGTTAAAGAAAAGTACAAGTTTCAACATGTTCACATACACATTTAAAAAAGGTTTTAAGGCTTTTCTGTGCCACACAGAATGAAAGGAAAAAAATTAGGTGTTAATCTAAGTGATCGGCATAACCACTGTCTGACACCAGACTTCACAGTGGCACTGCTAATATTCCTCTTGGGTACTGGGTGCAGTCCCAAGCTAAACCTGAGACAGCCCACAGTTAGATTTCAGATTCTCTAGGAAGACCATAGAGCACCAAAACTTACTGAATGCAGAACTTACTCTATGTCTGTTCACTCAATTTAGAGTCCTAGAATTATCCACAAGAGGTATGAGGAAGCCCAACTTCCACCTGAAATTCTGAATAGGCTTTGGAAAGGGAAAGGCAGCGGGGTCCAAAGGTCTCCTCTGCACACAAGGAGTTCTGTCCAGACCTGAGCTTCTAGACTGTCGCTAAAGTGGAAAACCACCTCTTAAGCCAGATGCAGAGGAGTCTGAGCAACAGTCATGGCAAAATCCCACGTCACCATTGCTCCATGGGAGCCGGGAGAGGCCAGGACGTGCTTTCCATTCCTTCCAGGTGAGGTGGCAGCGCTGGTCACAGGTATCAATGCTATAAACGCTACTGGGAAGTTCACAGCGTTCCAACTGCAAAGTGCTACATCAGCGCCACAGGTCATTATTGCCCAGAGCTCCCCGAAATGAAACCAAGGCCGTCTGAACTCTTCGGAAAAGGGCTGGAACGACTTCAGTTTTGTCGCTTTCACACAGACACGTCTCGGGGGTGCGGGGCCAAGGGCCACCCACCACCCCCGGCCCTGCAGAGGGACTGACCTTCCTCAATGACACACATTTAAAGGGTTTATACCTCAGCAAAAGCAGCCGCTCTGTTTATTTCACCGGCATTTAACAGCCACAACATTACACTTCCTAACCCCTCCTTTCCTGCCTGACAGCAGGCCCAGACGCCGCGGTGAGGGGCGGGTTTCGCGCAGGCCGCCGCAGGCCGGGAATCCCTGACCCAGCCCGGCAGCGCCGGGCCCGGCGGCACGTCCGGCACGTCCCCCCCGCAAGGCCGCGGGAGCGCGGCCGAGCCCGGCCCGGAGTGGGGCAGCCCCGGGGGCGCGGGGG
>VZTI01002729.1:393816-419659 GCA_013397865.1 Struthidea cinerea
GGGCGGTGACGCGCCGCGGGGGGGCGCCCGCCACTTCCGGGCGGCGGCTGAGGGAGGAGGCGGTGGAAGGGGAGGAAGAGGAAGGGCCGGGCCGGGCCGGGCCGGGAGAGTCGGGATGTGCCTGAGGGGTCGGGCCGCCGTCACGGGGCAGCGCTGAGCCGGGCTGTGCTTCAGAGGGCCCGGTAGCCGTCACAGGAGGAGCGCTAACGGCCTCCGTCCTCGCGGCTTCGGCCCTCCGGGCCTCAGCGCTCCCGGTTCTCCCCGCCTCAGCCCTCACAGCTCCGGCCCTCGCGACTCCAGCCCTTCCCAGCACTCACGGCCACAGTGTTCCCGGCCTCAGTGGCCTCCTGCCTGGCAGCGCCTGGGAAATGGAGCCCCATGTGTGCCTCAAATTAAGCAGTTTTTCAGCGACTTCAGGCATTCAGGAACCTTAAGCATCCTGTCATGGTTAGAGGGATGGATCCCACGCGTGTGCCGTGGAGGGGACACAGGACTGAGAGGTGGGGAAGTGACAGCCCTCCCTGGCTCCAGATAAGCGCGGCCTGGCTGCAGGGAAGGGTCTCAGATTCGGGTGGCTTTAGGAGTCAAATAAAAGTGTTTTCTCCCAGTGATCAGGAAATGAAAATATGATGGATCAGCACCTCTTCTCAAGGAAATAAGGGGTCAGGGTCAGTGTAGATAGTTTTAATGGAAATAAATATTTTTCCATGGGAAGCATCCTGTCAGAGCTCCTGAAATCAGTGTCACTTCAGCGATAGATTGCTAAAGCACATCAAGTGAATTGTATTTTGTCACAAGTACCTGACATTTGGTGTTAGAACTCCAGAGCCATGGCAGTGTAAAAACCACTGTCATCATGGAATAACAAAGGACAACCTCTCCTCGTGCCTGGAATACCGAGAGCTGAATCACTGTGAGTCAATGTTCTGGAAATACTAAGAATAAATTCAGTTTGAGCATATAGTTATAGCAGCTGCTCAGGACTGGGTTTGCTGTGAAGCGCTGGCTCAGAGTTTTCCTGCTGTGCAGTCAGGATGCAGTCCTTCCTGCTGGCAGCTCCATGGGGTGCCTCCAGGCACCCGGCCAATCTGGGGAGAAGGATTTGGGGATTTGGCATTAAGCTGCTCCACATAATTCACCTGTACTCACCTGCCCCTTCATCCAGCTGTGGAAGTTGCTTTGTGCCAGGAGCTTGGATTAACTGGGTGATGTGTAGACCCTGTTTCCTCTTCATCACCCTCTAAAGTTCTTGAGTTGTCAGTGACAGTTCATAGGATCATGGAATGGTCTCATGCTGTTTCACCCCCTGCCATGGGCAGGGACACCTGCCACTATCCCAGGTTGCTGCAAGCCCTGTCCAGCCTGGCGTTGGACACTTCCAGGGATCCAGGGACAGCCACAGCTGCTCTGGGCACCCTGTGCCAGGGCCTCAGTACCTTCACAATAAAAATTTCTTCCCAATATCCCACCTAACCCTGCCCTCTGGCAGTGGGAAGCCATTTCCCCTTCTCCTGGTCCCAAGTCCCTTTCCACCTTTTTTGTAGGCTCCAAACAAATTACTCTTGGAATGTTTTCAGGGCAGGTTCATTACTCAGCTCGTCAGTGAAAGAGATGAGAGGTGGCACCTCACCAAGATGCAAATTCCAGTGGCTTCCCAATAGTAACAGCTCTCCCAGCTTCCCAGCTGGACCCCGGAGCCTTCAAAGCTGCAGAGCAGAGCTTCCTGGGAGAGACAGTGTGAAACTCCTGTTCTCAGAATAAATTCCCAGCCAGGAAAAGCGCACACTGATCCCACTCTCCGGAGAGGTAATGTTTCTCCCACCTGTCTTCAGAGCCCAGAACTGCAAGCTCATCTTTTCATGCATGATGGGAAGGCAAAGGAGAAAATACAGATGACGTTTTATAATATGCCCTGAAAGTACAAATCCATCTTCCTGAGCTGAATAGAATTCCATGTCAGGGGAAAAACAGCCCCATAAATACTGCCCAGCACCACGTCCTGGTGCATTCCGGTGCTAACAGCTCCTTGATATATCCATGCTCAGGTGAGACCCCCACCTGCAGAGCTGCCTCCAGCCCTGGGATCCCCAGCACAGGCAGGACATGGAGCTGTTGGAGCAAATCCAGCAGAGGCACCAAGATGATCAGAGGAATAGTGCAGCTCTGCTGCGAGGAAAGGGTGGGAGAATTGGAATTGTTCAGCCTGGAGAAGAGAAGCTCCAGGGTGACCTTACTGTGGCCTTCCAGTACCTGAGGGGAGCCCACAGAGAAGATGGAGAGAGACTACATGGGCCTGGAGTGCCAGGACAAGGGGGGATGGCTTCCCACTGGCAGGGGGCAGGGTTAGGTGGGATTTTGGGGAGGAATTCTTCCCTGTGAGGGTGGTGAGGCCCTGGCGCAGGGTGCCCAGAGAAGCTGTGGCTGCCCCACCCCTGGAGTGTCCAAGGCCAGGTCAGATGGGGAATGGTGGAAGGTGTCCCTGCCCATGGCAGGGAGTGGGATTGGATGGGCTTTAAGGTCCCTTTGAATCCAAACCATTCCAGGATTCCATGATTCTGTATTTCTTCAGGAATGTGACATTTCCTTGGCAGCTTTTGGTGCCTTGCTGAATCTCTCCACTCATGATTTGCTTTTATTTGAGTTTGGGGGTGCACAGGTGAAGCTGCAGCACCACCAGGCAGGATTGTTCTGTTTGGGCCTGTCTAGAGCCCATGGGAATTTCTGCAGTAACTACAAGGGGCTTTCAAAAGCCTGGGATAGAAAATGCTCCCAAAGTAAGCTTATCCATGCCTTGGCTGTGTCCTGCCTGCAGCATTCCAGCTGGGAGCCTGGCCACATGCTCCTTGCTTAGTGCTCAATCCATGACCTTGTGTCAGTTCTTGGCCCTGCTCAGTGTTACTCCACATTGTGGCTCGGATGGATTCCTGCATCAGCAGGAGGGGAGAGTGTTAGGAATGCCCCAGGTGTGTCCTGTGTGTGCTGCAGGGCACAGCTGTGCAGGAACCTGCACCAGGGGCAGGTACAACCAGCATTCCTTGGTCCCAAACAGCTCCTGGGGAACTTCCCTCAGCCTGGCTGTGACTGGACTGTGCTGCTGTGCAGTCACTCCCGAGTCTCTTCCCAACATTCCTGACTCCCTGGCACCTCAGCTTCCTCTCCCTAACGCTCTCCCAGTTGCTTCCTTATTCCCCAAGCCTGCTACAAGGGCTGTGATCAATACCTCTTCCCACCTCTCCCGGGTTTTCCCCTCCAGGAGTCATGTCTGGTGAGTAATGCCCATCCTCTCTTTCCCCAGGAGCTCCATTTCCACACCACACTCAGATCCTGCAGCTCCATGACTCATCTTTTTCCAGATCCTCTGCATCCAAGCAGCAGCATGCTGGGGGTGATAGTAAATCTCGGAGTGAAAGCAGGATTTTATGGATGTGCTGATTCATCTTTCCTCAGAGCAGAGCTCTGTTATGTAAATGCCAGCAGCAGCTGGTGGCAGGAGGAGGGATAACAGACTAATGGGCCACAGAAGGATTCAGGAGCAGAGATGCTTTAAGGAAGAAGCTGGATTGTAGCTGTTTCTTTCCATATTGCTGTTTAAATAAATAAAAACTAAAGTTTTTGAGGGATTTTAGGAGTAGGAACTGATGACGTTCAAATACCCATTGCTTCTCCCTATTTGGTGTTGTAGGGAGTTTTATTCTCAGTTGTAGTTGAGAGTAAAACTCAAACCCCTGTTTAATTTGTCTACAAAATTAAATGAACCTCCCCACAGTCAGCTTGTAACACCAGGTAAAGGTGTCTCTCTCATATTTTATTTATGATTATTCTGTCCTCATGAGTCAAATCCTGCTTCAGCTGTGTGTGAAAACAGGATTGTGGTTTGGCACAGCCAGAAATGTACAGTTAAAAATCAAAAAAAGAAAGTTTAGAGTGGAATTGTGCAGGTGTGGTGGGTTTGCCTGCATTGTACCTTTCCAGTAAATGTAGATGGGGATGCACATGCCTGAATCCAGCTGGATTTAAACACTGGAAAAAAATTAAGCATTTTTTGCTTTTTTTTGTTGTTGTTGTTCGTTTTTGTTGGGGTTTTGTGTGTGTGTGTGTGTGTGTGTGTATTTTCTGTGCACATTTCATAGAATACCCTGAGTTGGAAGCAACCCACAAGGATTTCTATGAACATCCTGCTCATCTTGGGGCTTTCGTATGAAGCTAAATGGCAAACAAGGATAGTAGTTAAATTAAATCCAAATTTTTGTTTAACTGATTAAAAAAAAAAAAAAAGCTGTTCAGAAGGAATTTAGGAGTTGGTGCCTTGTGCTACGCAGTTGTAAGTAAGGGAATATTGAAAAGTCCAAGCTTATTTTAAGATCTTTAAATACAGAAACCTCAATTTTTTGTATCGTAGTTTATTTTAAAAAATAAATGAGGTGCAAAATAATTAGCACTAATTACAGTTGCTGGAGTGGAGGACTTGTGTGTGCAAACCAACATCCTGTTTTTGCAGGACAAATCTCCAAGTTCCCACTCCTTCCTGTGGTTTTCTGCCTTGACAAGAGCTGTTAAATAATAACTAGATAGCTGTTAGATATTACACAAGATCTGCTCTAGGATTTTTGCTATTTTTAATAATTTAATATTTAATTTCTCTGCTGCATCATTCCAGTCATTCCTCTAGATGGTGCCAGACATCCAAGAGTTGGGTGTAACATTATCCCATAGGAAGGCGATGGAGGAACAGCCAGGACGCCGCTCGCCTTTGTTTCTAAATTCTATCTTGCAATAGTTCATCTTGTTGATAAATTACTTGTTCTGGGTGATGTAAATATGATGTTTTTTTCCATTTGAGAATCCTAAAATCCATTCAGCAGAGCCTAAATTCCACCTGCCTGGAGCAGTGTCATCCCTTGCTCCATGGACTGATCCATATCTCATATTCCTTATGGCAGCCATTAGCTGGTGTGAGCTGTGATCAGTGTGTGCAGCCCTGCTGCGACTGGGGGAACTTAATCTGCCTGGTTTGCAAGGAAGTGAAATTTCTGCCTATTATCTAAACATTTCTCCTTATCTCTATTTTACACAGAAATGCCAAATCCAGCTGTGGCTGAAACACCCAGGAAAATGGGGTGTCCCTGTGTGCTCTGGGCTCTGTCAGCAGAAGGACCAAGGGAATGATGTCAGTGTCAGGTCCATCCTCAGCATCTCTGAATTCCAACTTTGTACCTCAAAGTGCCTGGAATCCCCTGAGTTTTATAGCAGCAAAATCACTGCTGGGTGTAAGTGACCAGGTAGGTTTTGTTATTGTTGATGTTACTACTGTGCTCAGCACCATCCCTGTCTAAGGGCCTGATTCTGACCTCTGTCCCCTGGTTGGGATCAAGCCTCCTTTTGTTCCCAACTTTTCCAGCTTCTCCTGAGATGCCCGTGGCTGCTACCAGTCCAGGGGTCCCCTGCACAAGGATCTCACCCTGAAAATACCACCTGATATCACTACTGGGCTAATTCAGCAACTTCAAGTCATGCTAAATATTTGTAAATAATCCTTTGATGCTTGGTTTGTGATTTTTGTAGGTTTTTAGGGCCAAATCTTGCATTTTTGGCTTCTCCTGGAGGCGTGAGCACACAGCACCTGACTGCAACTGGAAATTCATCACCTCTCTTCCTGGACATGCAAATTCTACTGGAAATCCCTCAGCTAAGTAAATATATTTAATAAAATTACATCCCTGTGTATCCCATAGCCTTTTCCATTAGGTTTTGAGGATTTTTATGTTTTAATTATGATTTTCAGTTTACAAAAATACCAGAAATATTGGGAAGGAGTGCACCAGGGTTTTTTAGAGTGCTGCTTTTATTGAAATAAAAGGTTATAAAACAGTTTGATGTATTTTTTATATTTATTGATATCCCTAACATGCAATCATTAAATAAGCTCATTAATACTCTTTAAATACAGTCTTACAAAATTAATTCTCAATTACTGCATGAGGTGATGGATTAGAAAACTGTCCTGTGTAAGTTTGCCTACAGGAGTGTGAGTTTAGAATGAGCTTTCACTAATCATGGAATCCGAGGATGAGATTTTGGAACATTTCTCAAAGTGCTGTCCCATACAGGAATTCTCTTCCCTTTTTTTTTTATATTTATTGAGTATAAAGCCTCTTCTCATGATCTTCAATTTGAGATTACTTCTCCCTCTTATCCCTCATAAGGAAAAACATTAACATGGAAACCTCCATAAATTCCTCTGCAGTAAAGTGAGCCCATATTTCATTTAATTCTTGTACTTCCATTATTTAATGGACAGTCACATTCTCCTGTAGCCTTCCAGCTTTGTATCTCTGGGAAAAGTCTTTCCGCTGATGTCCTCAGGAGTTCAGATTTCAGAATATCTTTTTACTTTTGACCACAAATTATTGGGGCTTGAGATGTAACCTGCCAGGATATGTTTTGTGTGTCATCTTGATTTGGAGAGGCCTCACATTCTTGTAAGGTCCTTTAAAGTGTTTTTTTTTTTTTTTATAGAAGGACTAATTTAATTTAATTTAATTTCCTGTGAGGTGGTTTTCAACACCTTCAAGTTCTTGCCCTGTTGGCTGTTTCCCTTTCATTTCTCTTACACCAATAAAAGTGTATTTAGAGTTTGTGAAGTCCCCAAGTTCCGTGTGGTTGAGTTTCTGCTGGAAAACCACGGTAGGTGGGAGGTGAAGCTGTGAAGGCACATGGTGTCCATAAGGACAGAATTGTGCCATCAGTCCTTATTTCCCTGAGGTTTTCATTGTGACCTCTGGACTATAATGGGATAAGTGTGGAATATGACTGTAGAGGAAAAAAACGTCTCCTGTTCATTCTCCACATTGTGCTCGAAGTCGAAAGGATCTGCCATTTCCTATTGAGGATCCTCTTCTCTCCATGTGTTTCCTGATGTCTCTGAACACCTTTCTCTCTCCTGCTCTGTGTAGTCAGTAGATCTCAGTCTCTGCATCTTTTTTCCTCTTTGCTCCTTCCTCCTGCTTGGTGACTGAGGTTATTACAGGTGAAACCTTTCAGACCTTGACTTTTTTCCAAACCCATCTTGACTTTGCTGCGGCATATGGACTCTGCCAGCCCCCCATGCCCTTGTATGTGGAGGTTTTGTCCTTGCTGACTCCAGGATGCCTCTGGAATGACTGAGGAACATTTCCGTGGGAGACACGGTGCATCCTGAAATGGGACATGGAAAAATCCCATTGAGAGTGACGCTGACCTCTTGGTGCAGGTTTTGAGCAGATATTGGAGAAATCCTGGGAGCTGAGCACTGACGGAGAGACTAAGGAAACCAGAGGCTCGTGAGATGCATCAAGACTCTTTAAAGCCTCGTTTTGTCTTTCTTGAACGTGTGGAAAACAAACCAGGCTGCAGCACACCCTCCCTGTTGGGAGAAGAAAGCAGCAGGACAAAATCTGTTGTTGGTATTTCCCTCCAGGAGCACTTCCATCCCTCCCACCCGAGGGCAGTTGGGGTGAGCCATGGCCATGTTTGGGGGCAACTCATCCCAGGGGATCTGGACTCTGGGGACTCTGCTTTGTTCCCTGCAGCCCCACCCACACCCTCAGCCAAAAATGACATTTTTCACCAACTGCTAAAGTCTCCTGCTCCTGCTTTAACGTTAATTTTGGGAGTTTTCAGCTGGACTCTGAGCTACCTCATCCAGGAATCCGCGTGGCAGCCCCGAGGTCCAGCCCCATCTGGGTGACAGAGTTTGTTTCCTTTGGCAATATGGATTTAACAACCGGGCTTCCAGCCCTGGGAATCATTTCCTTCAAATAGCTGCAAAATAAATGATGGGACATTTTCCAGTGCAGTGCTGCAACCACCCAAAACACCACTGTAAAATTCACAGAGGCCAGGCTGAGTGAGTGCATTAAGCAAGGCTTACGGGGATTATGGAATTAAATTGGGAGTCCCTTCCACCCTTCCCCCAGTCAAAGACATTCGGAAATAAATATTAAAAAAGGGTGCTAAAACAATGGCTTTGGCTAAAACCTCTGCAAGCAAAGAACCTCATTGCAGAGGCTGTTGCTGAGCTGTGGACTGGTGTGTCCAGGCTATGTTCCAGAGGGTTTCCATCAGGGAGCTGGGGTAATCTCAGGAACACCCAATGGCCGTGGCCGCAGTGCTCCCGGAATGGCTCTGCTTCCCGAATTCCCTCTGCAGAAGAGAAGTGCACCAGCCCCTCGTACAGCACAGGATCTTGCCTCCACGCCTCTGGATCCTGCTGCTGGCTTTGGCATTCCTTATCCTCTGCCTGCAATTGCCAGCTCTGTCCTTTCGCCGGCATCAGGAGCATCCTGCTCCTTTCAGGGAGAGTTTGTGCAATGAAGGCTTTGCTTTAATCTGGGCTGGATTTAGCCAGATGCTGCAATCCCGGGAAGGCTTACACAGCGCTCAGGTCTGCCAGGGGAACATAGCCTTGATTTGATAATCTGGGAATGGTTTATTTTAAATTAAAACCAGAGAAAACCTTTAAAACAGCTTTTTTTGAGCTCCTTTGGGCCTTGCAGTGGAACAGGCACCTGGGCTCTCAGTCACATATAGGGCCTGGCACCCATGAAATAGGTTTTAGGCTAATGAGGCACACTCTGCCTGCTTTAATTACATGAATTAGAGCCAAAAAAAGAAAGCATTTCCCATTAAAAGTCTTTAGCATCATAATAACACAGTGAATTTAAATATTTAATATAAAATACATAAAATTAAATATTAATTTCCAATACACTTATAGAGCCCATTTGACCCACATGACCCCACAAATATTCCCTTACCAGGAATCCGTTTTCTTTGCATCTTTATTAACATCATTGCAGACCTTTGTATTTAAAATCTTTATTTCAGTGCAGTTCTCTTGGTAATAAAATAAATCCATGAGTCACCTGTGCAGCAAGAAATAGGATTTACAGAGATTTTAAGCTTTTGGGGGCAAACACGATTCATTCTTGCCCGTGTCAGGGCCTGGGGTAGATGAGCACAATGACACCAGAGGCAGCTGAGTGTGTTAATTAGTGCTAATTAATAAAGCTACCAGGTTATTTTTGACCTTCTCACAGCCACTGCAAGGGCTGAGGAGGAAGAATAAGGAATGAGCAGAGGAATATCCTTTTGGTCAGAGTTTTTCTGTGCCTGCCTCTCGTCTCTGACTCCCCCAGGTCCCATGTTCCCCCCGTGCCTTAGCAGGGAGCACTGACACCTCATCCTGCAGACTGGAGTTCCAAGGAATCCTGCAGCACTGTGGGAAGCTGCTGTCCAGGAAGGGGCTGAGGATGCTGACTGCTTGTGACAAGTCTTGCCTGGGAGAAAACCAACACGGCAGCGGTTGGAAACCTGAATGATGTCACTATGGCAACAAAATAACTCACCTTAAAATAAAATGTGCATTGGAAGCAACCTCATGTGCTCAGGGAATAGAGGGAGGAAGCTCCAATTTTTTTATTTGTATATATTTTTATGTTTATGTATTTTTTAATATTTTTTCATCTTCCAAAATTCTTGCCCTGTTACCAGATGCTGATGCAGATATAAAAAATATTTTAATTTCTCTCAGCAATGAAGTGAAACAGAACATGATCGGACCTCTAGAAGAAGGAAAAATGTGTTTGCTGGAGGGCAGGAAAACCCTGGAGCTGTTGATAACTACAAGTCATTCTGATGGATGTGAGATCCAGACTATCGATATCTGCAGCTCACAGCAGTGATTCAGGACTAATTATTGCTAATATTTTTCATGGACATAATCCATCTGTTTCCAACAATCCCAAATTCCATTTCTGTATTTGTTCTTTCCAGACAGGTTTGTTTTCCCACTGTTTCTGCATTAAATAACATCAACAGGTGGAAATTTACAGATTTCTCTGGAAATTCCAAATTCTCTCTGGCTCTTTTCATCCCATGAGCATCCCATGCAGGTTGGAACCATGGTGATTCAGCCACAGCACTGCTGGTGAGATGTTCCCAAGTTTTCTCATAATCCTGGTTGCTTTTTAGACTGGAGTGAGTGACTTTGACCACCTCTGTGTCAGGGGAGCCGGGGTGGGAAGTGCAGTGATGGGGGTGAGGCCGTGTGCTGTGCCGAGCTGCAGCAGCCCTGGCAGCTCCTCAGGGATCAAACCCTGGCAGCAAAGAGGAGTTGTCCTGTCAGGTTCTTCTCCTGCTTGTCAAAGACAAAGAGCATTTATGGGATGAAGCACAAGGCCATCGAAAGCCTAGCACCGCTGATTTGGTCCTGCAGCGACCCTTGACTAATCCACGGTAAAAATAGAAACACAAATTGTCCGGTGTTTCACTAGGAAGCAAAAGTCCGGCAACGCTTGAGTTTGAATCATCCAGATGATGCCCTGCAAGAGGGGGATGTTGCTCTGGAAATCACAGTGATGCCCAGGGTGGTCATGGTTCAGGTGGAGAGATGCTCCCGGTGCTCTGGTGGGCAGGGCAGGGCCAGAGCTATTTTAAGCTGAGCAGAGGCAGCCGGCGTTGGCATTGTGCTCACCCAGTGTGTGTGCTGGGGACAGAGCATCTGCCTGGGAATGGGCAAAGAAGTGCCAAAGGCTCCACAGAGTCACAGGTTTTCCCATGTTTTTTGCAAAGTTCAGCCCATTCATAAAAGCTGTGGAAAGCCCAGCATATCCCAGCAGGAATCGCCAGCACCCACAGCTGCATGAGCAGCTCTGGACTTCCAGTTCTTGCAGTGCAAAAATAAATATATTTACAGAATAACTATATTTTATATAATATAATACTTATATAATGTAATGTATAATTCTGTATTATAATTATATTATATAATATAATAATTTTCCTCCCTCTATCCCATTTTCTGAGAGCGTTGCACCCAGTTCAATGGCAGTGAAAATAATTTACTTCCAACTGCTTCTTTTATAGGAAACCAGAGAAAGTGGATTAAAAGGAATGAGGTTATGGAGCATGAAAAAATACTCCAAAACCACTGTGGAGGAGGGAAGAGAAGGTTCTGCTCTGGCCCTGGGTGAGTTCAAGTGGGTACTTTGGATACTTGGGTGCCAAATAACGCTAATAATTGAGAATGTCACATTTTGACGTCATCAGCACAGCATCCAGACACTGCCTCTCTCCTTCCCATCGGTATTTCCTTGCAATCCCGCATTCTCTGCAGCCTGTGATCATTGGGAGAGCAGGGAATAGCTGCTGTGGTTCCCTGCTCCCTGGCAGCGCGGGAGGGATGAGCCGAGATTGAAATCATTTCCTACCATTGATGTGAGGACGACTCCAACACCGGCTCCGGCTCCATCCACATCACTCCTGCTCCCCATCTCTGCAAGGAAAAGTAATCTCTTGCTTTACCGCCGGGTTTAATTAGTCCCTGCTCCGGGGCTAATTAGGAGCGCGGTCCGCGCGGAGGTCGGGGCCGGAGCCCTCCCTCTCTCTCCCGTTCCCGCTCCCGCTCCCACTCCCGCTCCTGCTCCCGCTCCGTGCCATCTGCCATTGCCATGACACTGGCTTTGCTTTTCACGCCTGGCTGGGCGCGCTGGATGCGCGGGGTAATGGGGCTATTTTTCCCCCTTGGTCTTTGGAAAGGAAATAATAATAATAAACCCAGGAATGGCTGGAACTGCTGCGCGCTGCCCTTTTCCTTCCCACTTCTGAAGCTTTTTAGCATTCAGTTTTCCAGCAATTGGGAGGAAAATTGCCCTGAAAGAAAGAAACAAAAATCTGTGTTATTTTTTAAACACCCCCCGTGCCACACAGGCAGCTGCAGAGAATTTCTCTTCCAAAGGGATGATGTAATGGGCTTTGTCAGCCAATGCTGGGATGAATAAAACCCAAGACCCGAAATCCATCCAGGCTTTTGATGAAACTCCTGAGGTTCCTGAAGCAAGTGGTCGCCAAAATGGGCTGGAACCACTGGTTTTGTCATGCAGATCTTGAGAGAAGTGAGATGGAGAGTCAAGGGCTCCAACCAGGGAGTAACCAAACCCACCAAGTTTTGTCCCTGCTGAGGGAAGGGGATCTTGTGCGGGGCATCTGGGGACACCCAGCGAGGGGGTGCACAGCCCTTGGTGCTGGGACATCAACCCAGGCTTCAACATCCACCACAGAGTCACTCCTGATCTGAACGTGGGACCTACAACCACATTTTATAGAGAGATATAAGTGTGTATTTAATATTATGTATATTATATATAATATTATTGTCCAGAGAAGCTGTGGCTGCCCCATCCCTGGAAGTGTCCCAGGCCAGGTTAGATGGGCCATGGAGCAACCTGGGATAGTGGGAGGTGTCCCTGCCTATGGCAAGGGGGTGGAACTTGATGGGTTTACGGTCCCTTCCCACCCAAAGCGGTCTGGGATTCTGTGATATGTATAAAACATAAATATATAAACTATACACAGATATCACCAATTCCTGCTGCAGCAATGGGCACATTGTTGCTCTCCCAGGGATGTCATGGGATGCTGAGGCCAGGAGATTTCTCCTCTCACTCCATGACTTATCTCAAGTCTCTCTCTAGCTTTCTTGGAGCCCCTTTAGGCACTGGAAGATGCTCTAAGGTCTCCCAGGGCCTTCTCTCCAGAACACTCCCAGCTCTCCCACCTGTCCTCAGAGGACACACACCACCGTTCCTGTCACCCCAAATTTCTGCAGTGAAAAGGCTGCGGGGCAGGGAGGGAGAGCACCCAGCACTCCAGAAGGTTCCAGGTCTTGCAGGGACATCACACTTCCAGGTGACAGGGGAAGAAGCATGGATACATTTTGCCTTGGCTGCTCTCTGGTCCCTGCTGGCCTTGTGCATCCTCCCTGGGCATTCCTGCAGCAGGAGCTGGGACAGAGCTGCTGCCACCATCCCGCAGCCCTGTGGAGCCACTGCCATGGTGTCACATCCAGTGATACCCTGGGAGCTGTGGTACCATCTCCTCATCCCTGTGCCATCACCCCAGGCAGCTGGATAACCCCAAATTCCCAGGGATGACCTCACTGTGTGTGCAGAGCAGCCACGCAGGAACACCCAGCCAGGACCACCACCTAGAGGCAACAGCACCAAGTGAAGCCGGGAAGATTTATAGCCAAGATGGGCCAAAAAGGGGGTTGGAAATAATTCCTGAGCCCAAATGGAGCAATACTGGGAGTTGGGAGTCTGGACCCCTTCTTCAGTCCAGTGGTGGCCACCTCACCTTCAGCACCAGCAGCACCCAGCAAACCTGGGCCCTAGGGTGGCATTTGGGGAGGGAGTTTTGCCAAGAGCAGGAGGATGTGGTGTCCTTTTCCTCCTGGGAAAAATTCAGCTCCAGTGGAGAATGTTCCCGGGAACACACCTGCACAAGGGGGATGTGCATAGCCCGGGTCAGTGGCACAGGGCTTGGCAGGGACACAGGTGGTACCTTGGGTACATCCACACATTCTGTCCCCACCAACAGCCACATCCAGTGGACAGCAGGGAAGTTTTCCTCCTTTCAAAGTGTCCGGAATGTGGCTGAAGGGGGTCAGACCAAAGTGGGGGTACAAATCTGTGTCCCCTCCTCCCCAGCTCCTTCCAGAGGTCCAGAGCCAGAGACAACTCGAGGTCCTCTCCCACCACCATGGGTTGCTGGTCCTGCACTGGTGACATGTGTTTGTGTCCCACAGGCCCACCAGATCATCTTCCAAGAATTTGTGTAATCACTTCCTAAGCCATTAGGATTCCTGGACTCCATTTGGGCAATGAGTTACATGGTTTAATTACTCATTGTGTGAAATATGTTCGTTTTGCATCTGCCACTCAGTAATTTCATTTGGGGCCTCTTTGTTTGCTTTGTGTCCCCACACAAGAGCCACCGACCCCTATTCACTGTCCCTGTGCCGCTGCACCAGGGAATACAAATCCTGCCTCCTTCCCCCCCCGTCTGTTAATTCTTTGCGAAACAAAAAGGGTAATTTATTTAATTGTTGCTGATATAATGTCCTTAAAGTCTCCTTTCCCCTCCAACAGTTAATTACACTTGTTAATTATTTTAATTATTCCCAGGGTAATGCTGTAGGTATAGAGGAGCATAGGAGTAAACACAGAGCAGGGAAATTGGGGTTTACTCCAAGATCTCCGTTGATAGCCAGGCTGTAACCACATGGGTGGTGAAACCAAAGCAAGGAACATTTGGCCTGGATTTGGAACTTTCTTTTGGCAGCATGAAAGGATTTATAGGAGGGGAAGGCAGATCCTGCAGGATTTCCCTCGGATGAGGCCCGGAGAGGTGACTCCGGCCTTTCTCTCCTGGCAGAGATGGCACAAAATGGAACCACAACTTGGGGATGCACTTCTGGTCAGCACCGTCGTGACGGTGGATTTATAGGAAGGAAGAAACCAAACCAAGCAAACTTCCAGCCCGCTGGAGAGCTGAGGCTCAGCCTGAGGCTTAGGGACAGCCCACCTCCAACTCCAGCCATGTTCCGAGGGGAGCGGCAGCCCCGGATCCGTGAACAGCAAAGCTCATTTGTGGTCCCGCAGAGCAGCCTCTGCCAGCGCCCCCGGAGCCAGGGTGAAACCCGAGAGCTGCCGCAATCCAAACCTTCTCCACAGCTCCTTTTATCTTCCTGGGGGGAAAACAAACAGCGCAGAAGCCGGAGCTTTGTGGCTGGGATGTCGCACATCTGGTTTGAGCTCCAAGAAGTGCACTTCCACCCCCTCCCCGAATTGTTCATGTTAAACAAACAAAACCCTGGCGATTTTGCGAGATTTTGGCTCTGGATAACTTCGGAGCAGCTTTGACTGAGAATTCCAGGCTTGTGCTACACTTCATCCCCAGTGGAAGCAGCGTGCCTCGCTCGCCGGTAGGGAGGCACTTCCAAAGGGGAGCAGCCGTGCCCTGGAACCCCCTTACCGGGAATGCTGCCGAGGCTGGGAGCAGGCAGTGGTCTTGACCACTCTGTGTTTAGGTTTCAATCCAGCATTTTTCCCTGTGTTATTTATGCTTCCTCCCCTCCTCCCCTTTTAAGAAAGTCTGGAATTGTTTAAGATGTGTCCAATTGTATTAAGTTGCCTTTTGAGAGCTTTATGGTGTCAATTGGATTCCCACTCTTAGGAACAGAGCTTTCCAGTTTGCCATTTTCCCCTTTTTTATTACATCAGCACCAACTTCCTTTCAGTGCTTTCAGGTGTTACTTCAGCCTGAAGTTCACACTAATCCCTGGACATCACTTGCAGATTCCCATTTGACACAGTTCCAGTGATTCCCTGGTTGGTGCTGCAGGAGGAAGGGAGTGTCATTCCTCGGGGATCTTCTCCCATGGGCCCCTCCCTGTCGTCTTCCAGCAGAGGTGGATAAATCAGGGCAGATCATGGAATCATGGAATCACAGAGTGGTTTGGGTTGGAAGGGACCTTATAGACATCTCATTCTATCCCCTGCCATGGGCAGGGACACCTTCCACTATCCCACGTTACTCCAAGCCCCATCCAGCCTGGCCTTGGTCACTTCCAGGGATGGGGCAGCCACAGCTTCTCTGGGAACAGATGAGAGGTGTGGATGAAGGGGGTGGGAGCAGCTCTGATCCTTTCCCCATCCCCTCCTTGACTCACCCTAGCCCAATCCCAATCACACCCCTTCCAAAGCAGGGGACAATGGCCACACAAGTCATCAGTGACATCTGTCCCCATGTCCACGCTCACTTGTGACCAGCTCCAGCTTCTCCGGGCACTGGGACAGTCTCTGGAAGCCACGTTGACATTGTTCTCTCCAAGAACAGAGTCTCCTCGAAAGCCGCCCAGCGCCAGACCTGGGGTGTTCCCGGCTCCTGGAGTCCATCCAGGGCATCATGTTTCAGAGCGGGGGGCTCCTGCCAGCTGCACGGGAAAGGAGCAGCATCACTGGGACAGTCAGAAGGAGGAGCCATCGTTTCCATTCCAGGGATTCAATTTTCTTTCTCCTTCATCAGATTAACACCAGTGTAACTCCATTAACTGCCAGGGAGCAGCTCTTGATCTGAAAATCAGACCTGTCGGAGTGTCACAGAATCCCAGACTGGTTTTAGTTGGAAGAGACCTCAAATATCCTCTGGTTCTGCCCCCTGCCATGGGCAGGGACACCTTCCACTAGCCCGGATTGCTCCAAGCCCCATCCAGCCCAGCCTCGGACACTTTCAGGGATGGGGCAGCCACAGCTTCTTTTGGCAACCTGTGCCAGGGCCTCCCCACCCTCACAGGGAAGAATTCCTTCCCAATATCCAATCTAAATCTACTCTCCCTCATCTTAAAGCCATTCCCTGTGCCCTGTCCCTCCATCGCTTGTCCAAAGTCCCTGTCCGGCTCTCCTAGAGCCCCTTCAGGCACTGGAGGGGGCTCTAAGTTCTCCCCAGTTTTTCTTCCCTGGGTGAACACTCCTGGCTCTCCCAGCCTGGCTCCAGAGCTGAGGGCTTTTCTGGTTTTTGTGTACAGTCACTTCACTCAAAGGAGCAAAGCTGGATGTGGGATGAACCTGCAAAACCCTTCCTTTTATGTGCTTGGAGGGGATGTTTTATTTTCCCCCATTCCTCCTTTTTTTACATCCCAAGGACCTCACTGTGATTTCTGTTCTGTTCTTGCTGAGGCAGCTGAGCCTTTTCCCTCCTGATCCTCCTGCGCTGCTCCAGCACGTTGCTGATGGTGGAGACCAGGATGAAGTCTGGAGGTGCCTCCTCTGATTTCCCCCTCCCTCCCAGGACAGTGACCAGTGTTTCTAAGTGGTTTTCAGGGGCTTTATTGTTCTGAGCAAACAAAAGCAAATGCTTGCCCAGTTCTGTTGAAGATCTCATGAGGACACTGTGTGAGGACACTGCAGCTCTGGGAGCCTGCACCAAAAGCTGTATCATGGAATTACAGGAACATTTAGGTTGGAAAAGCCCTCCAAGTCCATCAAGTCCAACTGTTCCCCCAGCACTGGCAAGGCCACCACTGGCCAAGTGCCACATCCACAGTTAAACCCCCCCAGGGATGTGACTCCAGCCTGTGCCAGGGCTGGACAACCCTTTTTTCCCTAATATCCAACCTAAACCTCCTCTGGTGCAACTTGAGGCTGTCTCCTCTCATCCTGACAAGCTACATGGACACCTCACCATGGCAGGGTATTGCCAACATCACTCAAATCTCTTCCCATGACACCACCCCAGAACCATGAATCTCTTCACCATTGCATCTTCAAGGTCCCCAGTTGTTATGATGAATAATGATAATCAGCAATTCAGTGGATCTTTCCTAATCAGCATCAGAGCCAGTAACACCCAGAGCCCAGGGAACAGCCAGCCAACGACCTCAGGGAAGGCAGTTTCTCCACAAGTTCCAAATAAACCTGAAAGTAGGTTGACTCAACAGTTTGAAACCTCTCCTTTTCAGACAAAATAAGCCAAGCTTGGGAGCTGCCATGGAGCTGGCCTTGGATTCAGTGTCTAGACACCAGGACAGCCGTGAGGCGGGTTTGGCATAAACCAGACAATCCATTCAGTTGTGCAACTCTCTCAATACCCCATGGCTCCGAAAAGTTATGAATTTGAGCAAAATGTTCTTGGGCAATTTTCTGTACTTATTTGAAAGAGGAATTTGATTAGAACAATAGTTATAGAATTAAGAACAACTCCCACCCTGGCACTCAAAAATAACCAAAACCAAACACTCAGTTGTATGTTCTGTGTAACAACCTCTGGACTCAGATGGAGAGACACGACTTGGGATCAGTGACCTCATTCCAAAGGGTGTTTGTACCTTGGCATATGGACGGATACTGTGCTAAGGACATATCAACTATATTCAGGGTCTGCTGCTTAAATAACAATGCTTGAAACACTAGTGACTGGAGGCTGGAGCCAAAGAGAGATGGTCCCGTGGCACCAGGGCTGGGAGAAGGGGCTTCACCTTTCTGCAGGACTGGCTTCCTGTTTGAAGCCCTTTTAGAGAAACCACTGGGATGGGAAATACACAAATCTAAAATATTTCCAATCTGCATTTTCTCCCTGGAGCAGTAAAGGCCCATTGGGATTTCTCATGGACTGCTGGCTAAACTTACAGAATCATGGAATCCTGGAATGATTTGGGTAGGAAAGGAACTTGGAGATCATCTGATCCCCACCCCCTGCCATGGGCAGGGACACCTTCCACTATCTCAGGTTGCTCCAAGCCCCATCCAACCTGGTCTTGGACACTTGCAGTGATCCAGGGGCAGCCACAGCTTCCCTGGGCCCCCTGTGCCAGGACCTCCCCACCCTCCCAGGGAAGCATTTTTTCCCAATATCCCATCTAACCCTGCCCTCCGTTTAAAACCATTTCCCCTTGTCCTGTCACTATGTGCCTGTATAAAAAGGTCCCTCTCCCTCCTTTTTATAGGCCCCTTTAGGCACTGGAAGGGGCTCCAAGGTCTCCCAGGGCCTTCTCTTTTAGCTGAACACCCCTAGCTCTCCCAGCCTGTCTTTGTAGAGAGGAAATTCAGTGAAACATTTTTAGATGTTCAGGATGACATCTGAACTACTGTTGGATCATGTTCCAACTGGGATGTTCAGTCTCCCTGGTTTTACCCACATCTCAGCACACTTCCACCAGGCACAGGGAATCCAGTTACTGCTCCATCAGTTTTCACTGCAGGAGAGACCAGAGCATGCCCCAAAATCTCTGCTGGATTAAGGGAATACACTGCCAAGGAAAAGGCCCCTCAGAACTCCCTCACCTTCACTGCTGAGGAAGCTGGAGCCCAGTTAACCCTGAGCATTTGTACATAACAGGTGGGGCAGCAGGAATAAAAATCCCCAGTGCCTCAGGCTGGGAAAATGAAATCCACATTTAAACACCCTCTAGGGGCCCTGATCCTGAACCCCACTGAATGCAAGGCACTCACTGAGATGCTGTTTGGGGTTTAGACACAAGGTAAAATATTCAAGCTCTTGGAATTTCCCATTGCTGGGCTGTGGAACAATTTAATAGGAGAGAGAAGGTTTCTGCATTGCAGACATTTTTCTTTTTATTAAATATATCCTGTAGTTGGTTCGTGGATGTGAAGAGACTTTCTATAAAAGCAGGTTTTAGCAGGAGTTGCACAAAAAAGCTGTAACAGAACTGGGACTTAACCCCAGTTCACTGTCTGGTCCAGCTGTTATGTCCCAGAATAAGGAGGCCTGGATGAATGGGAACTCACACAACTGAGGCAGAGAGGGGCTCAAGCCCCAGCCAAAAGCCCGAAGCTCTCCAGCCCCATGGGCTCTCCCTGTCCTACTGCAGCTCTCCTGGAACATGGGAGCTTTCCAGCAGCACAAGCAACAAACCACAATCAGCTTTTGAGGAGTCTTTTTTATTAAGATAAATCCAGCAAAATTCCTAACAGTGGGTACATACAACCAACCTGCCCTTTTTGAAAAGAAATGTTTGTATTTCATTTAAAAACAGGATTACACTTTTATTTATTTATTTTTCTTTTTTTTTTTTCAAAACTGACAAAATAAAATTACATTTGGGAAACAACAGATTTCCAGCTCTTAGGTTTTTTCATGAAAATAGCTCACCTTCTTTATAAAAGCAACCCACAGAACCACTGGAATGTTTCACACGGTTATTTGTTTTGAGACCTCCCCACTTTAAGAAACCATACAACACATACAAGGGAAAAATTAAAATCTGAAGTCTGTAAGCATGACTTACACAAAAAGGGACACACTGACAGAAGTCAAAAGCTACCACCACTTATTCTTTCCATGTACCATACAAACTATTACAATCACAAAATTTAAAAACAATGACTTTTTTTTGTTGTTTTGTTTTGTTTGTTAGGGATTTAATTCCCAAGTAACCGAGATGAAGATGTTCCATAATTAAATTCATGCTAAAAAAACCTGCATTTATAAAATAGTTGATAAAAATATTCCTCTCTGTTAACAATACAGCATGGAGGTACGGATACCAAATGATGGAGATATAGGGCAGGGTTAACATTACTCGGACTTGGCTTCCTTATCATCAGATGCTTCAGCAGCTGGTGCCTAGAAAAGGGGTTGGGAAGAATAGAAATATTATTGGTATATTGGATAATATAATTGGATTCCAATCTAACCAGCATCAAAAAGAGACCAGTTTGTTAACACAGACATGGACAAGGCTTTGTGTGGATAGACAGGAATGCACAGAAAATATTGACACAGCAACGGGCTGATAATTCTTTACAATGAAAACACAGGAGTATTAATTAGTGAGGTTATTTTGGAATAAGTGTCTGCAGAGAGGCAGAGGTTTGGAATGTATTTTAGACTAGGATAAATGATATGTTAGGGGAAGTTCAAGCCCTCATCACAGGGAAGTGGAAGAATTACACACCAACCACGATCCTGCTCTGTCCCAACTTTGGGGAATCAGTTCTCACCTCTCTCTATGAAAATGTGCTTTTACTTTTCAAGTCAACACATCAAACCTGCAAAGCTCCCTCAAAGCCCCTCTGAAGCACATTAGCCATGTAGTGCTTTAACTAAGCAGCTCCTGATCTTGTTTTAGAAATGAAAGAATAAAGGACCCTTGGCTGGATGGTGACACTCAACCCATGAAGAGATGCCACTGTCAGTGACAGAACACAATGGGCAAAGAGAGCCCTGAGAAAACACTGCTTCAATATCAGCAAGGGATCTGCTGGGACAATCCATCAGCAGCTGATGGAGCTTGCAGCTGGACCTAGCAAAAGGCAGCTGAGGTAAGGAGTTGCCACAGCAAGGACCTGTGAGAAGAGGCTGCAGATAAAAAGAGACAAGACCGAGTTTACTTTGCAAATCTCTTGTTGAATTGTTCTGAGGCAAAGAATTGTCTTAAAGAATTGCATAGAACTCAAAACCAGATTTCTGGCCCAGCACCAACCGTGCTGAGCAGCAGAGGAACCCAGCAGTCCAGAGGGGATATGCAAAGTCAGCTCAGGGCTGGAGGGTGATGATTTCCCTGGGCTCCATTGTTCCCCAAATCTTGGGCATTGCTGTGAGCCAGCCCCTGAGAGGGACCCTGGGCCAGCAGACAGCACCTGTGGAAGGGCTCCAGCACAGAGCACGAAGGAGTTGGAAGGAGAAGGCCATTCCTGCAGGCTCTCCCTGGGAGCTGCCCTGGGCAGGTACCACATCCACTCTGTCCTCCCAGTGTGGCAGTGACCCCCCCCCACCCTCTGGAGCCCAGCAGAGCTCCTGCAGCTGTACTTCCAGCACATCTGGCTCTCCTCCCAGCTCTAGTGGAGCTGAAGTACCTCATTAGTTTTGGTATCTCCATTTTCAGAGTGGTTTTCTTCTTTAGCATCCTCTTGTTTAGTTTCCTCTTTGCCTTTGGCTCCTTTCTTCCCTTTTGTTGCTGCCTTTTTGTCCTCCTTTTTATCATTTGCTGCTTTTTCTTTCTGTTAAGAAAACAGATAGTGACATATTTAATCCCAGTTTCTACCTTGTATATCAGCATGTTCTCAACTCCAAAACTCTCTGCACAACCTCCTTCCACCCCCCAAACTTCCTATTGACAGAGATGAGATCAAAGTTTCATAGGAGATGTGTTTCCTTCTGTCTGTCCTGAATGTGCTACAGGGAAGTGCAGAATATAAAAGCAGCCACGGCTGAGGTTAAAAGAATTCTTATTTTAAACAGGCATTCAATTAAATTAGCTAAAAAATGTTGGACTGGCCTGTATTTCTGCCCTGCTGCTGAAAGGCAGCCACAGAACAAAACCAACATGTGCAAACACCAGAATACTTCAGATGTGCTGTAAATGCCTATTTAGAAAACTGTAACAAAGCTGTAAGCAAAGGACTTTCCCCCTTCCCTGCCAGGAATATTCCTTGTGATAATAAACCACTTCCGTGCCAGAAAAACTGGGGGCATTACTTTGATAACCACAAGAGTGTTGCATTTATTATTTAAGTGCAGTTGCTTATATGTGGATCAGGCTAAATCAAAACAAAACCCAAAACTTTATGTGTCTGTAGTAATAATCTTCCATAGGCAAGGTCAGATCCTGACCCAAATACCCGACCCTCATTAGTTTCCCTTCCAAGGATGTGCCTCTTGCTGCCAGTAAGTAACAGCACTGGCTCAGCCCCTTGCTTGATTAACCTACTTCCCACAGAGGATCCAGAAACCCAGCAAGATCTACTCTCAGCTGAGTGAGGATAAACAGAAAATTACTGGATATACATTTATCTACTCAGAAGATTTGTCTCAGTGACTACAAGTTATCAAAAGGTTACAAAAAGTTTCCTTTCTGACTTGAATCCCTCAGTTATTAATGCACAAAATTAATTCACCTTAAAAATGGGCTGCTAAGGGCAAACTGAGAGTGTTAAGGGGTAGAGTCACCTGATTCTTCAATGATTAAAAATTCACCAAAATTGACAGCAAATCCTCCAATAATGCAGAAAATTTAAGAGGGGGTCAGTACACTCGATGAGTGAGGGTCTCCTTCCTCTCTAACCTCTCACTCCTCAGTCTGAGGGATTTCATCCCACCTGCAAAACTCTCCTACAGTGTGGTGTCAGGAGTCCCTGTCTTGGGTACACCCAGTATCCTGGTGCTGTTCAGCAGCGAGATTTAGAATTACAATTGTACTATGGCACTGCTTATCAGTTCCCTTATCCCCATAAAAAACCCACAACAAAGTATTAACAGAGCTAAAAACAATTCTCTCTGCTGGGAAAGCCCCTCTTCAGACAGCACTGGAGGAGAATCCAGGGAAACTGACTTCCATCGCTGGACTGACTGGAGAGAAAGGGTCCCACAGGACACAACAGGACCTCAGCTACAGCATTGTGTTCATTTTCCTCAATAATTTTTGCTCTAGACATAGCAACAACAGTTCAATAATAAGGTCCTGTATTTTAGAAGTGACAAAACTCCTTTCCCAGCTCCATGTTTTTCAATATGGCAAAGTTTAACAGGTGAAGTCTATTCTGACACGCAGGAAACCATTCCGGGATCCTGAAGCTTGACAAGTAAAGCATTTTAGGCAGACACAAATTAAAAATGCCTCGACAATTCTTACTCCATCACCCTTTGCACAGGTGTTGATGCAGTTTGAGGAGCTCTGGAGAGCCAAAAACACAGCTCAAGCATCCTGGCTTCAAACAGCACCTCAGGAGCAGGAGGACAAATGCTTTCCAAGTCCAGCTGGGGGCAATTCCGAAGGCACAGCTCCCAGGGGATCCCTGCATGATCCCAAAGGGAGACCACACCACCCAGTTGTGCAGTGGGGGCCCAAACCAACCCTTGCCAGTCCCTTACAGCCCTTAACTCTTGCATCCCTGTTCCTACAACTTTTCACATTAAGTTAACATAGCTTTAGTGTTTAAACCCCGAGATGTTTCCATGAAAATAAAAAAGCAAACTTGGAAAAAACCCAAATACAACAACGTGGGTCATGCACTGCTGCCCTGCCCTGTGTGCCACCAGCAGCTGGCTCTGCTCTGCCTGGGGCAGCAGCCACCAGAGGGAAGTGCAATCCAGAGTGCCCAGTCCTCCATCCAACCAGAGTGTGGTCTAAAATTCCAGCTGCACGGCCAAGATGGAACAGGAAACCCTTGCTCTGCACAGCACTGAGATTACAGAGCTGAGCCCAAAATGACACGTGGGGTTCTCCCTCTTTTCCATGGCATCTCTGCTGCTCCACACAGAGGATGTGGAGGGAAACAGTTCCCTCACCTGGAAGTCTGCTGTGCCATAGGTAAGTGCAAATTCCTTTTCAATGGAAAAGGAAAAAGCTCCTGGTTCCCAGCCCATCATCCCCCTCTGCAAACCAAAGCGTCTCTCCTCGCTGTGCTTTGCCCACCTCGCCATCCCAAACCACAAGGAAAATGTGTGATGGGAACAAGTTAAAAACAATCACTGAAGTTTTGTTGCTGGGGTGTTTATTGGTTTTTTCTTTTCTTTTTTTTTAGCTGAAAAATCCTAAATATTTACAGAAAAATCTAACAAAAAAGCACTGCAAACTGATGGCTGGGAAGGTGATAGGAAGGGGATGGAAAGAAATCCCTCATGGATTGCAATACTGCCCCCTTTGAAATTCCAAACTGTTGCTCCAAACTAAAAAAGAGCTTTAAATATTTTCTTTTTGAACTATACTGTCAGACGTGCCAATATTTTTGACATTTCCAAAAATACCCAGCCAAAGGAAAGGAGTCTCTAGAAGTCTTAGTGATTAAAATGTGGTAAACTGATAACTAACTGCAGAGAGGGCCTCAGAATGGAAATATAGTAAGAAACTGTAACTAGGCATGATTTTCAATGCCTCCTCTAATTGAGTCTCTGATCTCTATTCCAAGCATCATTTTCCCAACAATGCATTATATGAAACTTCAGAATGGCCTTGTAAAGCAGCAGCAAAGCCTCACCACAAGGGATTACAAATCTGCTCAGCTTACCACATTCCTACAGTAGAAATTGGATAAAATTATGTCTTTCCCATTCTTTTTGCTCACATAACTCCATCTTAAAGCTTTCAGCATAATTATGAAAAAGCAAAGTGGTTAATTGTGGGGATTTTTATCCCTGTAAACACCTTGAGAAGGAAAATATAACTTCAGTTCAAAGCCCTTACCTTAGGTGCTGCCTTTTTGGGCTTTGGCTCCGGTTTGGGTGGAGCAGGTTTCTGCCAAAAAACACAAAAACCAAGTCAGGCGAATACCAGAAATAAATATTTATATTTTTATGAGCAATACATTGGTAACTTTTGAGAATTATTTACCCAACAGTTGGCCCTGCAAAAAATCAATGGGCACATTGCGAGGCTAAGGAGAGAGTGGGTGATTTACAGAGCCACGAGCATTTGTATGGAGAAGTCCTACAGGGAACAAATCCATCCTGAAATCAATATTCCTTAACTCTGGATACTTGTGCCCAGATGGAATGTGCACTAACACAGACGTTGTATCTCATGTGAGAAGCCTGCAATATGGGGACGTTCAAGGAGCGGAAACATGGAATGGGAATTTTAAATGTTGCAATACTCTAAGCACGCGTTTCCCAGTTCTGGGGGAAAAAACATGATAGTTTATCTTTAACTGTCCCCATCCCAAGCGATATAATATTAAAGGATAAATAGAGATACTCACAGCAGATAGTCTGGCTGACCTTCTCTTTGGCTGCATAAGGAAAGATACGTCAGTAAAATTCAGAGAGCACATAAAGCACAGCTTTCTCAGAATTGCCACCCAAAATAACATGGCATCGTGAAGCCCCACAGAAATCCTAGGATTTATACAATTATGGGCATTATGGTGAGGGCCTTGATGACTCCTCGTCCATGGAAATGTCCAAGGCCAGGCTGGATGGGGCTTGGAGCAAGCTGGGATAGTGGAAGGTGTCCCTGCCCATGGCAGGGGGTGGAGCTGGATGAGCTTTAGGATCCTTCCAACCCAAACCATGCTGTGAGTCTATGATCCTTGTAGGTCCAACTCAGGGTATTGTATGACTTCCTAGAAGTGCAGCTTTGCTCAGCAGTTCTCTGCTGCCACCACTTTACTCTGCTGACGTGGTAGGGGATGAAGTTCCTTTACTTGCAGGAGTTGTGAGGCTAAAAAGGACATGTTCCCACTGGAACCGACAGTCCCTGAGCTCAGCCCAGCAGAGCTGCTGGACCCCCAGCACCACCTCAGGGGGGTCACCTGTCACCTCAGGGGACAGTGATGGCCCCAAGCACCCCAAAAGCAGGCACAGGGCCACCCCCAGGGACTGAACACCCCTCATGAGCTGCGTGGGGTTCCTAATTTCTGCAGAACCCCACAGGAATTCTTGGAGTGGGAACCACAAACAACTCCTACCTCCTCCTTTGCCTCGCCTTCAGCTGGAGCCTGCAAGGAAAGCGAGACATTGAGGTGAGAAGGCAAGACCATCCCATGTGACAGCACCTGAGCCCTGAGGG
>VZTI01002729.1:430392-451244 GCA_013397865.1 Struthidea cinerea
TCTTCCTCCGGCTCCACGGCGGTAAGCGGCGCGCAGGGGAAACTTGTGCCGGGCGGGGGGCGCGGGGGGCGGCCGGGCAGCGTGGGGAGAGGCCGGGGCAGCCGCGGTCCCCTCGCGGCGCCCGGCGCTGTGCGGGCGGTGCTGCGGCTGCCGCCGACGGAAAGCGGCATTTCCTCGGTGATCCCGCACCCCTCGCTCTGTGCTGCGAGGGCAGAGCCACCAGTATTTGTTTTTTTTTCTTTTTATTTTGTTATTATTGAAGTTCAGTTCTAAATGTGTCGCCCGTCATTCGGTTTTGATGAGTTTATTCGTCGTTGATTGTGGCAGGCGTGTGTGGCCGCTGTCCCAGTAGCCTCCGGTTCTTGCTGTGTTGGGAATACTGGATTTCGCTTTTCGTGGCCCCAGTGTGTTGTAGGCAGAGCTCGGACTGTGTTTTTCAACGGGAAAATAAAGCGATACACAGAAATAGCGGGATTTGTGCCTAGGTTCAGGTGTAGCTCTGTGTCCTCAGGATCGTCTGGTTTCTGTTTGATCCATGTGAGAGATGCTCCGAGGCTGAAATCCGGGGGATTTGGTTGCACTTGGTGTGGATGTGCTGGAGAACTACAAAATGCCAGGGACTCAGAAAATGCCAGCTATTGCAGTTAATGATCAGTGACTTTTACTGCAAAGAGATAAAGAGTCTGAGCTGTGGCTGTATGATGACCTTTTCCTATCACTGTTCGTGCTTCAGGTCCCCAAACTTTGGGAGGACAGTGATGTACAGAAGATAAAAACAAGCCCTCACTGCATTTTCCGTCTTTGCTTGAGTGTAGCCACTGATCTGTAGGCTTCAGCAGATCAAACACCAGTTGGTAAGCTTGGGGTGATGGGCTGCAGATGGCACAGGAGCCTGTGTCTCAGGTGTCCCTGCTGTCCCTCCCTTCCCGGGTCATTTTTGTTAAACTAGATGCCAGCGCCGACAGTGCTGGTGCTGGTGTTGAAAAGCAGAGGATTATTTGATGCTGATCTGGGGAGGGTCTTGAAATCCTGAGTAGTTCATTCATAAAAGGGATCCAAAGGGATTTCTGCTGGGTTCATACAGAATGATCATCTGGAAGGAAAGCAGCAGAGTGGAAAAGTAATCCTTTCTTTCTAATGCAGCTGTTAATAGGTTTCAAGTTGACTGCTTCAGTTGCTATAGATTTTTATCAGTGCCCTCTTCGTGGCACCTATTTATTTCTGTCTGGTGATACTGAGCTCCAGGGGTGCAACCACAGATCTCAATCCCAACTGTGTTTTTCTGGTTTTAAGTTAAGTTTTTAATCATTAGCTTAGTGTTTTCTACAGTGCTGCCTCGTCCTTGTGTGGGTTGTACATGTTACAAGGCTCCAGTCTGACTAACTGCTGCCTTTCAGGCTGCGCTGTGCATCCCTGCCTGTGGAATTTGAACGTAGCATTGGTGTAGTGTGTTTTTTGGGGAATTCGAGTGTAATGTGCACATAATTGCCAATTTTATGACGTGTATATTTTTTTATATATATACACACACATACACTCATGCCTGTGTCTAAAGCTGGAGCAGCTCAAGGGATCTTGTGGTAATGAGCAAGACTTGCACATTCTCAGATGCCTGCGTACACCGAGGGTGTTTCTGTTGGCAAGACCGGCCCAGCACCTCACTGGGTGATGTTTTCTTTCCAGTATAAGAATTTTAATCGATGTTTCAACCTAAAGTAAGACAGAGAGGCACCTTTTTGGAGGGAATTGGAATGAGTTTTTTCTGTGGCTCTTAAAACCGTTGGTGAGACAGGCTTTGCTTGGAGGACCAGAAGAGCCTTTCCGGATGCTGAATTTGAAATAACCTACTCCAGGAATGGAAAATCCACATCAGAGAAGATTGCTACAGAGAGATGGAACAGAGACAAGGCTGTTTGTAGCAAAGCGACTGAACTGGGTAACATCAGCCCGGGAAGGGCTCTCACTCGTGCTAAGTCATCTTTGTACTGTAGTGACACCCAGCACTGTGTTATTTTGGGTTTTAAAAGGCTAATTTGCCTGAGTAGAAGCAAACCAGAAATAAGTATAAAATACCCTCCTTCCTGCCCCATTTCTGTAAGCTGAAGAAGCTTTTGTGAGACTGGAAAGTGTCTCCCACTGAATGGAAAAGGATTAAGGTTGCTTCACACCTCATGCCCTGGGGCTGTGAGTCTTGGAGGGTGCCCAAATTTTGTGGTCTATTATTGGCAAAGTCCTGCTTTGTTATGTGGTATAATGTGCCACATCACAGTATACAAAATGTTTCCCCAAGGCACTTTTCTCCATAATGTTTTTATTCAGTATGATGTATCTGTGAGGAAAAAACACTGTGTGAAGCTCATGTCTAAGCAAAGACATTTTATGAGTGTGTTTCAAGGGATTTCTGGAAATTATGATGATTGACATCTTGTCTGGCCTCCTATTTGAATTTCACCCCATAATATGATAGTTACAGCACCAGTTTCCTGCTGTGTTTGAAAGGCTTGCTTGGGAGGTGGCCCCTTGTCTTTAATCTTCCTCAGCGTGGATGCTGTGCTGGCGAGTTGTGGGCTGGGCAGGGATGCACGGGGATTGTAATTACGAAGATGAGATGAGGACACCCAACGTGGGAATGTGCACGAGGAGTTGCTGCCCAGGAGTTTTCCTGCCTGGCATACAGTCAGAGTGAGCAGTGTTCCTTAGCCTGGGACAGTGGTGGAGGCTACAGGCAGAAATGACAGAGACAAATGCCACATTTGGAAGTGCAGGAGCATTGCAGGAGCAGAGGCTGTGCCGGCTGTGAGAGGGGTTTCACTGCGACCTCCTGTTCAAATCCTTCAGGAGGTGAAAGGAAGAGAGGCCTAAGAGTCATTAGACTCTTGCTCCTGGTAGAAAAGGATACAAGGAGGGAAAAAGCTGAATGGCACAAATCCAGTGTGTGATTTTCTCCACAGGATTTTGGTATTTTGTTGATTTTAGGGCAAGAGATTGCCCAGCACCAGAATCCCTTTGTTCCTGAAGGCAGCTGGATTGCCAATTTTATTGATCTCATGTGGAAGGGAACCAGCTGTTTAAATTCTTCTGGGTCTCAGGAGTGTGCATTTGTTGCCAACAACTGCACAGGTCTTGAGTACAGACTTTGAGAGAATTGTGTCTGTTCATCCAACACCCCCCTGCAGTTCCAGGGCTGTGGCTGAAACTGGAGGCTGTGGCTGTGGAACTGAAGTGCCAGTGCTGGATGTGGTGGGCTGAGCTCTGCTCTGTGCCACTGCCGGTGCTGTGGGCTGTGGAAACTGCCACATCAAATGTCTGGTGTCCAGACGCTCCTCGGAGCCAGGCACTTCATCTTTGTGATCTGCATCCCATATTTCCATCTCTCCCAGCTCTGCCCCCTCCCTTGTTTTGATGGCTGTGTGGGTGGTTTTCTTTCCTTGCCTCCTGCTGCGACTGCAGACACGGCAGAAAGAAGAGATGATCTCCAGAGTCGGAGTCAGGGTCCCGTATTACACAGACCTGCTGCTGTTTAGGGGTGGTTTCAGAGACGAAAGGAAATTTTAATTTATTTTTCATCCACAAAGTTAAGGATGTGGGGGGGTTCATATTTTTCTTGTATTGTCTTCTTGCTTGGGAAAGGACCTAGGTCTTCTCCTCCCCACCCACCAGGAAATGAAGAAGAAAGTGGCCCATGGTCTGGAGAGTGAACATTTGCTCACAATTGCTCTTCTCTTTTCCCAGTAGAGGCACCAGAGAACTTGCTGGTGCTACTGGGGACATATAACCAGTGTCAAGTACTTCCTACAGCATTCCAGGGGAGAACAGCTCTGGAGAAGAGCTGTTGGAAATAATGAGAATGTGTGTAACCACCAGCTCTTGTCCCTGTTCAACAGTCAGGGCTTTGGGAGAGCTGGTGAGGCTGCTTCATCCTTCTGAAGTGTGAATCCCAGGGAAGTAATACATGGAGAGATGGAGATGGTATAAAAAATTATATTTTACATTTAAATCTCTCAAGGGCCTTTTTTCTCAGATTGTCACAATAAATGCAAATAATGCCACCCTAAGAGAGAATGAGCAAGAGTCTGTGTGCTTTGTGTTTGTGTTGTTTGGCTGCTGTGAGGTTTCATGGAATCAGAATCGTTCAGGTTGGAAAAGGCCTCAAAGCTCATGGAGTCCAACGGCTTTGCCGTGGCAGGAGGTGGCTCTGAGGGGAAATGCAGCCACAGCAGGGTGGCTCTGTGCATCCAGTCCTTATCAGTGTGGATCACAAGTGTCCCTTGTTCCGCTGCCACGTTCAAGGTTCCCAGCGTGCTGTCCCAGCCCGGATGTCTGTGGTCACGTTTGTCGCTGTGGAAGCTCTAAGCAGCGGCAGCAGACGGTCAGGAGCAGCTCGTGAACTTCCTTCGGCCGCCTGGCAGGGCAGTTCGTGTGGGCAGAACCACCCATACAAATCTTTGGTAAATAGTCTTGTAATATGACGCAAGTTTAGGTAGACCCACATATTATGGGGAAATAAGCTGCATCTGTAGTTATAAAAACAGTCTTACTGTGTATTTATGTTTTTGTGATACTCAGCTCATGCAGTTTATACACCATGGGTGAAAACTGACTTGTTAGGCTGGGTATTGATTTTTAAACCCCTCTCTTGTGGAAACATAATATGTGTGAAGGACTTTTTTGGATACCCGGTGTTCACCAAACTTGAGTTTCTCTCAATAAAATGGTAGGAGTTGTTCTGCGTTAGAGCTCTTGGGATAGAAGACAAAATCTGTAATGTGGCTCAAGCTCGGATGTGTTCCATCTGCCTCCTGGGTTGTTTTTTGTAAAGTCAGTGTTCCAAACTCGAGATAGGACAAATACTTTTCTTAAAATATTGCATTCAAATTTTTAATGGAGCCAGAGATTAAACTGGCTGCAGTTGTTGCAATAGTTTTAATACATCAAAATAAAAAACATTCTACTGTGCTTAAATAAAACCAGTTTCTGACAGCAGGAGAAAGATGGACAATTCTACTCCACAGTTAAAGCCAGGAAAGGCTTTTTGCTGAGAATTTCTCTGGGTTGTATATGCAGGTAGGACAGTGTTTATTCTGAGGTGGTGCATCAGGATTATGTCTCTGCTTGGGGAGAAGAGGCAGATTTTGGTAGAGGCTGGATGCTGTCAGCTTGTGCCGGCTTTCCCTTGAACCCTGAACCGCAGCACGTTCTGAGACAGGATCCACACAGCGCCATGTCAGGGCTAAGCACTTGTGGGTTTTAAATAAATATTTATAGAGTTGAGCATGAAACTTTCCTTGTCCTGGGGCAATAAAGTTGCACTCAGAAAATTCCTGTAGAAGTCACTGAATTGGCATCTGCGTTAACGAGCAGAGGGTGCCAAGACTTGAGTCTCTACAGGGTTATTCTTACTCCTTCCAGGAAAGGAGGAACTGGGGAGAGAGGAGAACAAAGGGAACTACGTACACATTGACAGAATTCAGCTGTTCAAGCTCAAAACAGAATAGAAATATTTCCCTCTATGACAAAAAGAAGAGCTAAGGGTGTATCGTTGCCGCAGCGAAAGGGAGGTGAGCTCTGCCTGTTCTTTGTGCTTCTTAGCCTTAGAAGCACCGATCTCAGTTCCTGGCACTGATTGGAGAGCTGGAAACCTGAACCAAATCCACATCTTATATCAATATTCTGCTATTCAGGAATGTTTCTGCTCAAACATGAAAATTCGGTGTTAAGGTCATTTGTTTAACCCTGGCCGTATGCAGGGGAGACTTTCAGTTTATGATTAAATTTAAATGCTTTTGTTGGACAGATATTTAATCAAGTCTGAAAGAGCTTTAATTGTAATGCTTATCTACTGTTGTTTGTCCCAGAAAAAAAGCCTCCATCCAGGAGCACGTCCTTCCTGGGACAGCACCTCCAGCTCAGTGTTAAGGCCATTTTCTAACACTGAAAAGGCAGCAGAGTGAGACTGAGCTTTAAAGCACCAGAAAAAATGTGAAGGGTCAGCATCCAACTGGCCTGACTGAGGTTCGTGCTGTCCAGATACAGCTGAAGTTGTTTTCACATCCTGAGTTACAGCTCCTTCCTGGACTTCGTTTCCCCTGTGAGACGTGGATGTGGTGATTTATTTCTTTAATTAATGATCTGAAGCTCAGTTTTACTGGGGCTGTTTCTGTGCATGAATCAGCCTCTCTGGAAATTCTAAAGGCGCTCGAGCGTAAAATTTTAACTATTACCTGTTGTTTGATTGCTGGGGTGTTGGAGTGAAGAGAGGAGCCAAAGGCAGCTGTGGTTTGAAAAAGGATCTCAGGGAAATCTGAGAGCTGCGAGGCATCTTCGGGTTGCTGCAGAAATGGATGTTAATCTTCTCTGGGCTCCTTCCCAGTGGATGCGTGAACAGAGACAGAGCAGGGAGGAGAATCAGTACAGTGTCAGAGGAGAAAGCTGTGCCTCACACCTGAGCTACCTGGAGCATAGGAGGGAGGGTGATCCATAATATTGAATCCCTGGACTTCTAGAAAGTTTTGGACAAGCATTGGCCAGGTTAACAATCTTTTTTTTCAGAAAGAAACTAAGCTGCTGTGGGATAAGAGAAAAGGATTATTTATTTTCTTTTTGGCTTATGTAATTGATTGCACATCCATTAAAAAGCAGATAACAATCAAGATTGGGGAATATACAGGCAGCTTTTACAATCTGCAGAAATTACCAGGGGATTCCCACAGAGATGTGTGATGGACTCTAAGCAAACAGTGCAAGAACAGTCTGCTGTTGCTGTCCCAGCTGGAAAACTGGGAAGAAACAATTGTTGTCCTATGCAAGAACGAGGTTTAAACTCTGCTAAAATTAGCAGAGAGGTCTTGGAGCTATACTAGGTAATTCTACAAAAATACCATATTCGTGGCCATGAAAAGCAAACAGAATGTCAGGAATGTTTAGGATGGGAGAAGGCAAAACCCCACTGTATAAATGCGTGGTGAGTCTGTCTTTAGTAGACTGGAATTGTTGTCTTTAAATGATACAAAACAGTGAGAAGAGGGAAGAAAGTAGGGTGTAGTGATCACTGTGGGAGGAACAACCAAATGAGGCAGAATTTGTGGGTGTTGAGGTAGAAGCTATGGCTGCCCCATCCATCCCTGGAAGTGTTCCAGGCCAGGTCAGACAGGGCTTGGAGAAACCTGCTCTAGTGGAAGGTGTCCCTGCCCGTGGCAAGGGGTGTGACTGGATGGTCTATAAGGTTCCTTCCAACCCAAACCATTCCAAGATTCTGTGAATTCTGCAGTTGAGAAAGAAAGAGCTGAAAAAGTCTGAAATGTGATAACATCATGTCAGGCATGGGAGAACAAACAGAAAGGGATTATTAAGAACTTTTCCCAATGGAACAACTGGGGGAGAGCAAGTGAAAGTGGCAGGTGGCAGGTTCAGAGTAAATGAAATGCTTTGTTTGACAACACAGACTTCAGGGAGGAGCTCCCAGCCAGAGGACGTGCTATACAGCAGGAAGTGCATGGGCTGGGGAAGCAGTGAGACAGTTAAGGGGAAAAGTCTATTAACGTATTAAACGTTATTACTACACCTCTGACTCAAACCTGTGAATTACTGGCATCTGGGAAGAAAGCTGGATGTGGTGTAGCTCTCTGTGCTCAGTCTGTTGGCGTGCTCTTCCTTGGGATCTGTGACCAGTGGAGACAGGAGACTGGGCTAGACAAGTGTTGGATCCAACCCAGTAAAGCTTTCTTCTCTTCTTGAATGAAATTGGCTCTGCTCCCAAAATTATGTTAACAGTTTGCATTAAAAAAAAAATAAGACCATGTTGTCCAGGAAAGTGTTTGGTGGAAAAGAATATATGTGTGTGTTTGGGATATGTTGGGTTGGTGTCTCAGCATTTCTTACATATGAAACAAGCACTTGGTGATTCCAAGACCATCATTGTGCACATGCTGCCACGCTGCACGTTTAGACCATGTTTAGGGTAGGTGATCAGACACCTCTCCTGCCTTAGGCATAGATCAAAGTCAACTGGAAAAGCCTGATGGAAACAGCAAACACAAAGCCTCTGGGAAAAATAATCACAGTTTTCACATAAACCCACGTTTTTATGGGAGTACTCATTACCAGGCAGGTTTAAACAGCACATCTGTATTCACCTCATGGGATCAACCTCTGGCTGTGCTTATATCACCGGGAATTTTGCCATGGACTACAGCAGGACAAGATTTTATTCCTTAGGAAATACTTAATGCTGCTTATCCAAGACATTCCTGTGCACATGTTGCAAATGTATTTGGCCAGAGCAGCAGCTGCAGAACAACTGGCAGAGCAGGAAAGGAGCAGAATAACTCTGTGAATGAATTGAAAATATATCCTAAAACATTCTCACTGGATATGGATAGAAAGGCAGTTCAAGTGAAGCTGATTTATGGCTAGGAGATGTTTGGTGGGTTGTTTGTTTTTTTTTCCCTAGGCAGGAAATACAATATATGTGAATAGAAATATAAAGGGGCAGGTTTGCAGATTTCCTTGTTAGTGCCCTGGTAATCCTGATTAAGAACTGGAAATTCCACCCTGTAATTCAGATAAACAGGTCCCTTGGTTCTGGTATCTCAGTCCATGGAACCTTTTTGCCTGAGCAGTCTTTTTCCAAATTTCTGTTCCCTTCCATCACATTAAAATGTACCAGGAGGTCCCTGTGGGAGCTTCCCTTCACCTGCAGAGGACTGGGGTTTGTTGTACATGCTGTGGGGAGATCAAAGTAAATCCATAATGCTAACTTGGGAAATGTTCCCCCCAGGAATTTACACCTGGATGAACTGAGGAGCAGCTGGACAGACAGCTCCGTCTTCCATAGAATGATTTGGGACCCAAGCTGGCAGCTTGGAAGCTGCCATCACCTCCCACTGCCAGCCATCAGCATGAGGCTGAGACTGAGGAACAGCAGGGGAATGAAGCCATTTTGGCTGCTTGCCCAGGCCTGGAGAACTCCATCCTACAGCAAATAAACAGCTGGGGACTTAAACTTTGAAAAAAATAAAATGCAGTGTGTATTTATCTTAGTTTCTGATTGGGGGAAGCAGATGCTGGCTTGCACTGAGGCAGAAGGAAGCTTGTGGTTTAGGAAAAAAAAAAAAGAGCAGATACCATGGTGACAAGAGGGATCTGTAAAACTTAAAAAAGACAGTGGGGAGTTGCAAAGTGGCTCCAGGTCGTGGCTCCAAGGCGTGGGCAGCATCCAGATTAGTGCTCCTGCTCTGGGGTGAAGGTGGCACTTCCCTTTGGGCTGCAGGGATGCAGTGGGTGAGAGCAGCCTGGTGATGGGAACAACCTGACTGTGTTGGAAAATGCTCCATTTTGTTAATTCCTGAAAGAGTCACTTCAGGATGGCTCCTGAGCAGTCCTGAGAGCAAACCCCCAGGCACTGGCCTTCCTGGCTATGGCAAGCAGAGCTTGGCCAACTCCTGTATTGTTTCAGCTGCCCAAAGTGTTAGAAACTGCAGTGTGGCCAGGTCTTGTGAGAAGAATTTATCTCTCCCTCTTAAAGACACAGTTTTTAGACAATGTTTTGTCCAAGTAACATAAAGAAGGATCCGGGGCCTCCAGGATGATTCGCACTTGAAATACTACCCAGGGCAATCAATTACTGGGTCAGAAAACTGCTGCCAATATGAGCTGTGGTCTGCTGAATCTTCCCTCTCCAGGATGCTGTTCTATGTCGAGACAGCCTGGCTCTTGAAAAGAGGAGGAAAACTTGTATTTGATCCATAGTTTTTTCTCTTCCTCTGTATTATGATATTGAGGTATTTTAGTTGAAGAAAAAAGCTTTGTTCTCTTAAAAAAATTACTTGGTTTAGTTTTAGAACAGCAGTCAGCAAAAAGACTCTGTTGAATAAGATCTGTGGTATATGAATTCCTCAAAGATAGAAAGTAATACACATCAGAAGCACCTGGATCCCTGAGGTCATGTTGTATTTCTTCTTAAAGTAGTTTTTCATTTAAAGAATAAATGCCTGGCAATATAAAGGCAGTGAAACAGCAATTAATGCTGTAAACTTTCAGTCCTGTTGGTTAATTTAGCCTCTGTGTGCTAAACCATACAGGAAATAAACTTTGCTTTTATTGTAAACCACAGGGGCCTCGTGCAGAACTCTCTGTGCTTTTAATTCCTTTCCTAACCAGAGTTCAGCTCGTCACACAAGCACAACCAAACCTGTTTTCCCTCTGCTCTGCAAGGCTCCTCATCACCAGCAGAAATCCACAGCCTCTGAAAAATAATTACAGGAGCAGCTGTTTCAATAAACCCCGCAAACTGCAGCCCTGTGTGTGTTATCTCAGGCTGCTTCCCTGGAAAGATTATTGGAGTGCTGGGCTGGTGTGGAGGGTGAAGTCTCAGGGGCACGGAGATGGGACCTGTGCTGTTTGTGTCAGTTCTTACAGGGTGGAGTTGCTGCCAGCATTGCACAGTCCTGTCCTGGGATCTCCACAAAGCTGAAGATAAAGGAGAAATAATTCTTCTGGCTTTCAGGAAGAGGCTGGCTGAAAAAACGAGATTCAGAACTTGACAGCGAGGGTGAGGTCCAGACTATCAGGACTTTTTAAAGCTTCCAGAGCAAGCAGTCAGGTGACCAGTGGCACCTTCAGATGTATTGGTACTGTTTGTAGAATCAGCCAGAAATGATCCCTGAAAGTAAATAAGCAGTGATTTGAAAAAATAATTATTCCTGCTGACTAACAGCTCAGGAAAGGGAGCTCTGAGAGGTGAAGAGAAAATTGTTCAAGGAGTCTGTGACAGAGGTAGCTTGGACTTAAGGACTTTTTTTTTCTTCCACATAGTAAAGATTCCCCTTTCCCTGTTTTGTGGCTCAAGTAAGAGAGTCCAGTGAGGTGCTCCTGTGGAGACACCAGGAATACAAAGAACAGCTGGCTGATGGGTGGGAATGCTCCCAGATCCTGCCACTCTCATCTCTGTGCTGTTCAGGAATTGTTAGTTTGGTACTGGGCTGTGCAAGGAGTGGATCTGTTTGTTTTTATTTAATCCAGCATGGAGTTTGGATGCTGTGATGAGGCTCATGGAGACTTCCAGGGAAACTCAGCCTGCCAAGCTCCACGTCTGCTGCAGAAAACAACTGTGTGTAATAAATGAAGAGCTCGTATTCTGCTGCTGCTTATGCTTTGTTAGCGCATAACTGAGATAATGGAGCCTGTATTCTGCAGTAGGAAGCTCACTCTCTGTTGGTTTTGGACCAGATGAGCAGTTTTCAGGCTTATAAAAGTCAAATGCCACAAGACTGACTTAGAAAATTGCCAAGGGTCAATTTATTTAGTATTGTAATGGTGGTGTTTTCCTTTGGATGATGACAATTCCGGGTGCTGTGGTGGTTCATGGACAGTGTCAGTGCGTGTGGTTCACGCTATGGTTTGCCATACCTCAGTGTTTCTTTACATCCTCACCTAAAGGAAGATAAGAGGAAGCCTAGGTCTGGAAGCTTGATTTTGCAAGATATGTTTATTCTGGATGACTTCAGTAGTTATTAAAAAAAAGACAAAAAAATCATCCTGATATGTGAATATTTGCATTTGCAAGTCCTTCCTGTTGCTGACTGAAGCAAAAGCCTGCTGCAGGAATGGCCCGAGGCCATGGTTTGATCCCTGCTTTCAGTCCTTATTGCTGCTGGGAGAGGCAGTCCTGTCTCCCCTGGCTCATTTCTTCCCCTTCCTTGTGATGGCACAAGAATCCCCATGTCAGCTGTGAGCTGGGCTGGGGCTCCCAAAGCAGCACTGCTGTGTGACTGGAAGAGATTCCCTGCTCAGAGCTCCATGGAGCCCGGCCAAGGCATAGCCTGGCACCGACCTCTGCTCTCTGACCAGGGACAGGACCCCAGGGAACGGCTGGAGCAGTGTCAGGGAAGGTTCACTGGATGTTATAAAAAGATTCCTCATCCAGAGGGTGGTCAGGCACTAGAACAGCTCCCCAGGGAATGGTCACGGCCCCAGAGCTCCAGGACCGTTTGGACAGCACTCTCAGGCACAGTGTGGGATTGCTGGGGTGTCCTATGCAGGGCCAGGAGCTGGACTCAATGATCCTTGAGCGTCCCTTCCAACTCAGGATATTCTGTGAGTCTATGGTTCTAAGAAGTGGTGAATCCATGCTCAGGAACAGGCCTTCGGAGTTGGTGAAGAAGGTCTCTTTCCGTAACCTGATTTATGCAGGTTGAGTGTACACAGTCCCGGTAAGGAGCTGTGCTTCCCTGACCGTCTCTCCTGGATAAACCTGCCCAGGCCTGGCGCTGGAGGAGGTGAGGAGGTGAGGTTTGGGAGTAGCCTGTGCAGGGCCCCTGCATGAGGGTGAGCAGGCTTTGGATATTGGAGGGGTCAGGCTGCAGGAGTTTGGAGCTGCTGCCAGGCAGTGCCCAGAAACTCCCCAGAGACTCAGGCTGCTTCCTGTGCAAAGTTCATCCCTAATCAAACACAGCTCCTGGTGGGGTTGTTTGCAGACATCACATGAAGGGAGGGGAGACTCTTGCTGTCCCTGCTTCTGGGGCTGCTGTCCCTGCTCTGGGGTCTGGAGCCCAGCGTGAGCAGAGTGAAGAGGAGTCAGGCACCCTCCATGTCTCCAATCAAACCTTCCTTGTGTGAGGGGCCAAGTGTCAGTCTGACACCTCTCCAGATCTGGGACACCTCTCCAGATCTGGGACACCTCCCAGCGTTCAGCAGTTGGAAGCTTCAGTCACATTCACTGTTTTTCTGTGTTCAGGCTCTGGGGTTGTCTACAAAAGTAGGTAGGGAGGTTTGATGCCTCTGCTAATGCCAGCTCCAGTGCTGCCAGAACTTCCTGGGACTTGTGGGTTTTAACTTTTCCCTTGTCCAGCTGCTGGGGATCTCATGTTCCATGGGCATGGAAGTACAGTGTAAAAAGGCTCACTGCCATCCCATGAGCAAAAGTCTCTATTATTTGGCTGATGATGGAATGAGATTTTAAATGTTAAAATCTTGCATTAAAATCCCTACAAATGGAAGTTTTGGCTGTGTGGGCTTTGTTTGGTTTTGAAATCCAGGCAAATAATCCCATTGGGCATTGCTGTCACTTTCCACAGAACTTTAAAAAAAGGGAAAAAGGAAGGAAAATCCCAAAGAAACAGAAAGTCAATCTCTGGATGCAGAATCTGTCTTTGGGGACACAGTCTTTGACCATGATTGCTGTGGGGAAGAGCTTTGGCATATCCTGACTTGTGAGTGACTTTGCCTTGGCAATAGTGACCCTCTTTAAGCCTTTTACAGAATGAACAGAAGCATCTAAGCAGAGTAGAGGGATGTGTCATTTCTAGCTGTGGTGAGGACACAGATATCCTGACTAAAGGAGGGTGCATCTGATCTGCTCCGGTGGCCCCCCAGAACATTCCCAGGAGTTTGTGCATCTCTGGTAGGCTCGAGACAGAGCTGGGCTCTTGGGCAAAACAACTGGATGCAGTCAGGAGCTTGGATAGGCCAGGAAATGCTGAATGAGCAACTGAAAGTGTTGGGGAGCAGCCAGGAAGGAGGAGAGTTAAAGGAGAATGCATTGTCACCCTTCTTTTCATGGAATCATGGAATATCCTGAGTTGGAAGGAACCCACAAGGATCAAGTCCAGCTCCTGGCCCTGCACAGACCCCCCAGCAATCCCACCCTGTGCCTGGGAGTGGTGTCCAAATGCTCCTGGAGCTCTGGCAGCCTTGGGGCTGTGACCATTCCCTGAGGAGCCCTTTCAGTGCCTGACCACCTTTTCCTTGCAGCCAAAAAAGAGAAAGATTTACTTCTGAATTCGGTGCTTCAGTAGGAAAAGAGGTGGGGTTTCAGCTGACAGAACCATTTTCGTGTACTGCAACAAAATGTGAAGTTTATTAAATGGTACTTTTAAACATGGGCTTCAGGTGTTGCTGATAAGATGTTCCCTGTTAGAATCCTGGTAACACCACAATAGTCCCTGACAGGCAGGTGTTAAAGGATGAATGGATTTACCCACACACAATTTCCCAGTGCTTGGATATCATTTGTAAAGAGCAGAATTTGCCTTAATCTGTGACAATAACGTTGATCTTTAAGGTGCCTTCATAGAAAGTAAACCTAAAACACATTAAAGAGTCATCAGGGCTTCGTTAGGCAGTGCTGCTGTGTGCCAGAAGCTGGGGAGATATAAATAAGGAAATGTTACTTGTCCTCCTACTTGACTAATGGATAAAGGAATCTGCTTTTGGCCACTGCAGGAGGAAAGTAGCTAAACAGACACTGGATGTGGTGCAGCAAGACAGTTCTGACTTATTTGTGGCCTTTTAGTATCTTGTTAGAATTTGAGTGTAGTCGAGGTGTGGTGGAATTGGCTGTCCTGCATGTCTGAGACCAAATTAGTGACACTGAAAAACTTTGCTGGAACACTGAACTCAAACCCTCCTTGCTGCAGCAAGAGAGAAAAGGTTTCTTATTTTTTCTTAACTAATTCCTTGAACTCCAACAGCAAGTTGGCAGTGTGGCAATTAGGAACCTGCTCAGCTGTGCTGGGCTGTGCCAACCAGAAAGGCCAGGCCGGTGTTGCTGGCTCAACTTCCCAAAGCAGCCCAAGGGAACTAAATGCCAAATCCCCCTGGGATTTTATTCTCTTTGCAGTCTGTGTCAGAATAAATAAAGTGAGTGGGAGTTGGGTCTCTAAGCCCCCTTGGCTCCATTGAGAATCCTGATCCCCAGGACTTTAGTACATGGAGGTGATGTTAACTTTCCTGTTTGGTTCTTCGGGTAGGAAAAAACTTGTTGAATGCACAAGGATCTTTGGACTTGGGTGTTGTTGGTGTGGGATTTAACAAGTTTTTAGGCCTTGGGTTATTGAATGAATGCAATTACAATGGCATTATAATCCATGAGAGAAGCTTTTATTTTTGTTCTCATGAATCAGCTTTTTCATTTATGTAACTTTCTATGGTTTCTGGAGCAAGTGGTGGTCTTGTTTTGGGAAGTGCAGACTTTGCCCTTTGTTGGCTTGTGTTTTGGCTTGTGTTCCAAACTCTGGTCTGTGGGGTGGTACCTTATGCCTGCCTAAAGCCCTGTTGCAGACAGGCCATGTGCCGCCAGACGTGATGTAACCTCCACGTTAAATTGCAGAAACCTTTTTGTAGCCTGGATTTTCCCCCAGCCTCGCTCTTGAGTGGTGGTCCTTTTGCATCCTTTCACCTTTTCTTGCTTTTAAAAAGTGTCTTCTAAACCCACACGTGAGCAGCAGGAATGTGGTTGTTGCTCTCAGTGGGATCCGGAGCTTGTTCCCTCCTGCCCCGGGTGTTGGGCTGGTGATGCTGACACAGCCCGGGGTTGGTGAGTGCCTGGTGGTAAAAACCATTCCCAAATAAACCAATTTTAAGCTGCTGGGGTCTAACCACATCAAACCAGCGCTGCTGTGCACGATTCATGTGGATATCCCATGGACTTCCCCAAAGGACCCTGCAGGGAGAGAGTCCGTACATATGGAGTCCATCTGGACACTGCTGAATTTCTGGAAAAAAAAAATTAAAAGGAGCAGCACAAGTCCAGTGTAAACTTTTCCAGCCTCCTCTGTTTGATTTAGGTCCTGTAAGGGCATGGTGGTTTTGCTGTGTTTGTGCTCAATCTTATTTCCACCAGACCAGGAACCTTCGGGAGAGACAACCATGGCACCACTACATGTAATGCTCTGCTTAAAATAACCAGAACAAAGAAGTGCTTTGAGTTCTGTGATGGTAATTACCCAGACCTAAAAATAGGGAGATGTTCTACCAGGCAGGGAGAAGTGAGACAGGAATTGCTGGGAAACACCTGGTAAAGCTGGAGTTGCCTGCAGGTTTCCCACCCTCTGACCACCATTTACAGTGGCACCACCAGAACTGGCACATTGGATTTTTAAGCTAATATAGGGGAAAAAAATTGGCCTATTCATACAAATAAAACCAACAAAACCACTCTAGACAAAAAAACCAGCTTCTGGAATATTAGAGTAAAAGCAAGGAAAACTGTGATGGAGGCCAGGACTGAGGCTGCTTGGAAGGGAGCCCTGCTGCTGTGTGCTGGGGTGGAGAGTGAGCTTAGGGGGCCATCAGGAATCTGTGACATTTAAATCCATGGCTGAGCTGCTGGGCTGTTTAACTCCTACAAATTAGGTTGTAGTGGGAGGAGAAATTCTAAGCATTTTGCCGCTCATTTGCAAGGATGAGCTTCTGCATTAGGGACTTGGTGAGGAAGGCAAGGTCATTTGAGAAATTAGGTGAGACATATAAAAACCAAACCAAAACCCCCAATAGTTTGTACTCTAATTCCGAAAAGTGGCAGTGGATTGTGGCAGTGTGGCCACAGCTCAGTCCACAGGACACGCTGTGACAAGTCAATTTGTCTTGGCAGCACTTGGCATTCCTCATGCTGCCCATTCCTCCAAGGAAAATCACTTCCTGCGGGTTTCCACCTTGCTGCTGCTGGCCGCCAGTGGAATTTGCTGAACATTTCTTGCACTGCACTTTTCCCATTCACTGCTTACATTTCAGCTTATCCATCTTCGGAAGACTCTGAAGCTTCAGGAGAACTGATGGGTACAAGTCTGGCCACAACACAGCATCCCCTGGAGTTTGGACTTCACCTTCCTGCACAAAGCAGCTGCTTCTGGGATTTAAAGATTTGCTCCCACTAAGGATGAAGCAGTGTCTTTAAAACCATCACTGGCATACACTACAACTGCTTTAAAGCTGTAGTTGCTTTTGCTTATCTAGAACCCAGAAGGCTGGAACTGGAAATGGAAAAAAAAAATCCCCTTTTAAATGTGGTGTTGTCCTGAAACTTAATTGAGAAATGTGTAAGATCAAATGTGTAAGATCTGCTCTAAGGTGTTGCTTCTCTGTTGTCCTGGTGCTGGATCCCAGCTATGAGGTTGGGAGAGGCAGTTCAGGACACACCTTCAGCAGGAGCTGGAGAGAATCACAGAATCATGGAATTGTTAAGGTCAAAAAGACCGTTGAGATCATCAAGTCCAACCATCAACCTAGCCCCAGCCCCATGTTCATCACTAAACCGTGTCCTCAATGCCACATCCACATGTTTTTGAACACTTCCAGGGAATGGTGACTCCACCACTTCTCTGGGCAGCCTGTTGTAACGCTTCATAACCATTTCCGTGAAAAACTTTCCTAATTCCTAATCTAGACCTTCCCTGATGCAACTTGAGGCCATTTCCTTTTGTCCTGATGCTATAACCGATGATATAACGATGGCTGAAAACATCATAAGAAATCTCTTTATAATTCTTTTAAATCCTCACAATAAAGCATGAGCCATTTAATCCCATCATTGGGAAAGAAATTAATAAAATCTGTGTTTTTCCCCTGCATGGAGATTGGGACACAGGACCCACAGAAGTGATGGAGAAGCCCCATGCCAAGGGCCAGGACGGCAGAGCCATGGTCAGCAAGTTTGTTGTTGGATCAAAACAGCAGCACTCAGACCGTAAACTAACTTTGGGTTCCAGTGGTCCATAAATAGATTTCCAAAACACGTCTATTGTCCAACAAGGGGTTTATTTATAAACTGAAAAAACAACAAGACTGACAAAAAAACAACCCAAACCCCTTCTTGGCCAGCAGTGCGGACTGGACTGTGCTCTGTGTGTGTGCCTGTGTACACCAAATGAGATAGAACCTTCTGTGATGTTCAGTTCCAAAAAGTGTTTAAAATAAGTGTTTCCCTGCAGTGGGGTGGTGCTGGGAGAAGCTGGCTCTTGAACAGCCAGCACAGTCTTGGCTGGAGCTGAGGCTGGAATGCTGCCTGCTCACTGGACCAAGGTCCCACAGCATCATCCCTTCTTCCTTTTCTGCTTATTATCTTTTAGCTGAGTTGTTTTTCTTTAAATTTTTTTTTTCAATGAGTAAAGGTTTGGAAGAGAATCTAAAATGTTGCAGCATTTTCTGGAAAGTTTATTCTCATTTTGGGGTTAAAACTTTATTTTTGATGGGCTCATTTGTTGGCAAACATCACCTGTTTGTACTCTTGGCAGCTTTGACGTGGTTTCTCTTGTGTTACTGATATCACTGATGGGAGTTAGATCTAAGAACAGTAAATTGAATTTCTGATGTGTACTGAAGTGAGGGGCAGTACTTGTTCACAATTCTACACTCATTTTTATGTTATTTTGTGTCCATGCTCTGTTGAAAGCTTAATGTTCCATGATTGGCTTGTAACTGGAAAAGAAGGGAATCTTGATACCCAGTGGATTTTCTAGCACAGGATCACAGTGTGTGGTGAGACTTTGCTTAACCACCAGTAACTTGCCATAAAGCTATTTCCGTCTTGGGAACAGACCCTGAAAGCCAAAACAAAGAGAAAATAGATTTATTTCATTAAGTGTTCCTTTCAGTAGTATCTTGGGAACATCAGTAAGAAGTAGAATATCGCCACTCACCTTAGGAGTTGTTTTTCTCCCAGGTGTGTGTTGAGGCAGAGAAACCAGGATGTGTTTCTGTTTCTGGGGTGGGGATAAAGGCACCTGTGAACAAGACAGGCTGTTCCGAGGGCATCCTTGTTCCCAGGCAGGGCAGTGGGGAGCTCCAGAGGATGCAGCCCTTCCTCCTACTGACTTCACCTGCTCCCACCCTTCTCCTTCCATCCCTCTGTCTCCATCCCACTGGGATTTTCCCCTGCTCCATTTTGCTCATTCCCTCGGCTCCTGCCCCCAGCCTCTTCCCTTCCTTACAGCTGTCTGTCCATCCCTGTCTTTCATTTCTCTGTTCTTGTGCTTTTGTGTCTCCACAAATCCTCCTGCCCCACCCAGTGCTGGTCCCAAGCCTCAGGGCCCTGCTCGGCTCCCCAGCTCCTGCGCTGACTCTGGGCGCATTCCCGGCTCTCCGCTGCTGCTCGCAGCCCTGCACAATGTGTCAGGAGCACTCGGAATAAACAAGGATTTTCGTGTTTGCCAACTGCAGTGAGCTGCACTTCAGAGGCCAGAATGTCTTCAGACATGACAGTTGTTTACGTAGGCTGAGCTGCGGGGTCTGGGAAGGCGCTGGCCGGTGTCCATGCCTGCTTCGGCAACGGGGAGAGGTTTTCTGGGAAGCGAGCGCTGCGTGTTGACAGGCGCATCCTGAAGAAAGGCTCCTCGCTCCTTCCCAAACATGGGCAGCAGGAACCATCTTCCAGGCTCTGTCCCGAGGAGAACGTGTGCCCTTTCAAGTAAGACAAAACACCCTGAAGCAGCAGCAGACGTCTCTTGCTCTATTTTTGGCCCTTCCCTCCCAGTGCTATTCCACTGCCTGAGATTAATGGAAGTTTTCTAAATAAAATCCCATAAAATAATAGGATCTGGCAGCTCGGTGTCCCTTCTGCCCAGCGGTTAGTGCCCCGTTTCTCTGGAGCATTTATTGGTCCTGTGTAAGTGCTCATCACCGTGGCCAGAAGACTTGTCTGAGGAGCTGGGAGAAAACTTTGCTGCTTAATCTTCCAACTTTTATTTGTCTGGCCAGGAAACAAGGGTTCCAGACTAATATTCCTCATGCATCGACACCATCCTTGCTTTTCTGTAGAGTTCTCTAGAGAACCTGAGAGCAACACAGAGACCAAACTTCCTGCTTGCAAAAAAACATTTCCAGCTTTGCCAGCTCTTCAAAAACAAGCAGAGGGGGTTGTGATTATCCTTCACAGCCACAGTCATCAGTTTGGGATATGGTTGTACCTCCTGGAGCTGAAAAAACAACCCAGAGACTGTCCCACTGAGATGCTGGGAGGGGTGTGAGGATGTGTGTGTGGCTGAGACAATCTAATAGTCAAAATGATTCAAAAAATAAAGTGATTTCTCAGGGGATCAGAATGCTGATTCCTGTCCAACTCAGAGCTCTTGTTTTACATGGCAGAGTGTACAGGTTAATGGTAGTGTTGGTAAAAGCTTGGTTTTCTCTAATTCCGTAATAATTCTGGAGCATCTCAAAGTGTGTTGTCACTGAGCAATGGATTTTGTACAAGTTAAGGACCTGAGAGTAATCAAAGCTATTTGGATCTGAAATGCAGAGATTGTAGGAAATGGTTAATTAAAAATGTAACCGGTTCAGGGAGAAAATACTACATTTTACTACCAGGTCGCACTGACAGAGGAGTTTACAATTCCAAAGACTTTTCCCATATCTTAGCCCTACAGAACAGTTCATGAAGGAAGTGCTCCTTTTTTTTTCCCCTCTGAGCTGCAGAGCACAACGGAGAAAAGCTTCCCCTGCTCCTCCCTGCTGCTGTTAGAGGCAGGCAAGGAAACCTCTTACCCAGAGCTTTGAGTCTGCTGAGAATGTTTTTATACATCCTCTACACGAATTATTTCCTCAGGGCGGTATTAACTCCTCCAGTTTGATTTATTTTTAGCCATGATGAAAATTAGCAATATCCTTGTGTTTCAGGGTGCTCACACAGCGGGTCCAGCGGCTCCTGTGCTGACGTGGTCGGGGGAATTACGTTGGCTTCCCAGCCCTGGGCAGGCAGCTTCCCTGCTGGAGCTGGGAGCACAGTTCCCTCTGTCGGGAGAGCACGATCGGTCCCTTTGTGCTGCGCTGGGCTGGGTGCACCCCTCCCGAGGTCTGCTTGAACCTGCCATGGGTAGAGCAGCTCCACACCGAGTCAGGGGATGCTTGAAGATTCCCTCTTTGGATTTGCCAGGCTGTGTTCCGCAGCCCATATAGTTCAGGGCAGCGCTGCCCCACACTCTCTGCTGCTCCTGGCGCTCCCAGCGCGGCTGGGTGCGGGGCTGTGCGGGGCTGTGCGGGGCTGTGCGGGCCGGGGTGCCCGTGGGTGCGGGGCTGTGCGGGGCTGTGCGGGCCAGGGTGCCCGTGGGTGCGGGGCTGTGCGGGTCGGGGTGCCCGTGGGT
>VZTI01002729.1:451327-597933 GCA_013397865.1 Struthidea cinerea
GGGTGCCCGTGGGTGCGGGGCTGTGCGGGGCTGTGCGGGCCGGGGTGCCCGTGGGTGCGGGGCTGTGCGGGCCAGGGTGCCCGTGGGTGCCCGTGGGTGCGGGCCGGGGGACGGCTGGGTGCCCGTGGGTGCGGGGCTGTGCGGGCCGGGGGACGGGCTCCATATTTGGCTCCAGGCTGGCTGTCCCTGACCCCGGCAGCTCCGGGTTTGCCTGTGGCCGTATATGGAGCGGCTGCTCCGGGAGCTGCGGCTGACCTGAGTTAGCACCAGTGTAACATCTGTGTGAAACGCCGCTCCAGGGGTACCCAGCTCATTAGGGTAAAGCCAGGCCTTGGACTGGCTTTGCAGTGAAGGGGGTAATTTGAAGAAAACAAATTTTCCACTAAATTCCATTTTTTTATTGTTTGCCAGGATGTGCATGGTTATAATCTCCTTTGTGGTGGTAAAGTCATGCAAAGGGAGAGCAGAGCATAAGCAGAACATCTCTGTGTCAAGAAGTCAGTAATTCATAACGACAGTAATAAAAACCACCTTCCCTGAGCAGAGCCAGCACCGTGCTTGCCACACAGATCCTGCTTTTCCCTTGGATGCTGTGTGAGTGCACAAGGACTGGTGGCATCAGGTGTGGGACCTCAGCCAGCCTCCCTGACATGAGTGAGGATGGGGATGTGGGGTCACAGCCCTCCAGAGACTGTACCTGCCCTGCTGACACCCAGGACACAGCAGGAGAGGGGTTTTTGTCCAAAGAAGCATGAACCAAAAATGCTTGGTGAGGTTTCTTTTGGCACCAAGGTGAACAAAAACCTGGAATCTAGACGGATGGGGGGGGTTCAGCCTGTGCTTCCAAGGGCACAGGGGAGCAGTGTGTACCTCGAATGTGCCTCCAGCAAACTCCACTGCACCTGAAAAAAACAACGTTCCCCTGAGCTAACTGTAAAACCTGGCCAGCACAAGAGCCGTGCTCCCACTTCTGCTTTTGGGTGGGCACCTTTAAGGTTCACAGCACTCACATGTGTAGGGACAGCATCTTTCGGCTTCGGCCTGTTCAGTTTTGTAGAAGCCAAGTCAAGGCTCAGCTCTGACTCTTCAGAAGATACTTTTTGATTCTAAGAATTTTCTTACCACTCCCATTTGCAACCTGGTTTGCACCCCCCGGTTTCTGCATCGAAGCCCGGAACTGCATTGAAAATTATTTCGCTGATTTTGTTTGCCATCTCTCTTTTGTGACAGATTAAAAAGCAGCAACAAGATGTGTTAGGCTTCTTGGAAGCCAACAAAATTGAATTTGAGGAGAAGGATATCGCGGCCAATGAGGAGAACCGGAAATGGATGCGGGAGAACGTCCCTGAGGACAGTCGGCCAGCGAGCGGGAACCCCCTGCCCCCCCGGCTCTTCAACGACAGCCGCTACCTCGGGGTAAGGGCTGCTGCAGCTCTCCCTGTGCTCATCCCACTCACCTCCAGCTCTCCCTGTGCTCATCCCACTCACCTCCAGCTCTCCCTGTGCTCATCTCACTCCTCTTCCTCACTGCCACAGCCTGTGCTTCACTGCGGGGAGCAGCCAGGCAGGGCTTGCCCAGCTGCAGTTGTCCAAACTGGGAAGGCTGGGGGAGGTGTTAGACATTTCCGCACATCTTGGGCTTTTAGTAGTAACTGATTCTTGAATATTCCAGTCACACCATAGGAGAGATTGAAATGTGGACCTCTTGATTCACATCCTACCTTACAGTGCATATATAATTTTCTTTTCCTATGGGATTTTTCCCATCTTACAGCTCTGAAAGTTCCCAGGTTTTTTTTAATTCTCATTTTCCCCATGATTGTGAACTAACACCTCACAGAAATCTGGCCCTGTTATCCTAACCTTGTGTTCTGTAGCAAATTCAGAGATCTGTTCTGCCCATGTGGGGTTTGCCAGTAGGTGTGAATCCCCAGATGATATGAATTGATGTCTGCCATGATCATAAATCAGTTTTCTGATCCTTCTTGGGATCAGCTCTGTGTGCTGCTTGCACAAGGAAGGCTGCTGTGGTTCACTTACTCCAGTGCCTTGGACAGATTAAAACTCATGTTGCAAACACAAATCCTACTGTAATTATTTTAATGCTTGATCAAAAGTAAGTTGCCCTGCAGTACTTGTACCCAGCAGGCCATGCTTGAATGATTATTAGATTAACTGTTAGCTTTATTTTTAAAACTTAGTATCTTCTGAACAGAGCTCACAGTGTGCGTTCCTCTGGTCCTTTTGAAGTCTGGTTGTGGCCTGCACAGTCTGTAAGTCAGGACCTGCCAGTTCTAGACCTTTGTGAGACAAATCTGTGCCTACTGAAAGAAATTATTCTCAATGTGCCAAGAATTTTTCTTGCTTGTAATAGAAGCAGAACTTGAAATAATATCCACCGTGAGCTGTTGTGCCACGTGGCTCTCAAAATTTTGCTGACTGGTTGTGACATGGAAAAAGGTTGTTTTGGAGTGACAGATGAAAGGATCAGTAGTTGTCTGAGAAGGGTCTGCTCACAAGGTTCTTGCTATGGGTTTATTTCATCCCCAGAATTTTGATTGATGTCACTTTGAACTTTTGAAACTCGGTCAGTTTGTGTTGCTGTATTTGAGTGGCTACAGTTCAGCTTTCAGGAAGGTAAAAGTTAATTCTGTTCCCAGAATTTGAACCTCTTTCTGTCTTTATCTGATGCCTCTCAAGCATGAAGTTCCCTGTTTGTTCCATCTGATGCAGCACAACTGGCAGAGCAAAGAGCAGATTGGCTTTTCTGGCCCGTGCACAGCAGAGAGGCTGGAACTGGAGATGCTGTGTGGGCTGGCATGAGCCCTGCTCCTCAGGCCCAGAAATTCCTGTCCTGGGAGATGCTGTGGAGCAAACAATCCCTTTGTTATCAAGCAGCCCCAGTCCTGTCAACAGACGGACTTCAGGGAGGATTTACCATAATCGTACACATTTTTATCAAACCAGCATGCGAATGCTGTGTGTGCAAATGAAGCAATAATTTGATATCCCTGAAGTCCAGGCAGCTGGAATCTTCTGCTCCTTGTACTTTGTTCTGTTCCAGCTGCAGCAGCCTCTCCTTAGAGCTGCCCCTCTCTGCTGCTTTCAAACAGCAGTTGCTGTTCCTTAGGCTTTTGCCTCCCAGGCAGTCAGGAATCCGGAGCAGCATGCTCTAAACAGCTCTCCCTGACTCCAGCTTGAGACTGAGCTGCTGCCTGCCTTGGGCTTCCCAGCCAGGACTCCTGCATCCAAACATTGCCCAGGAAAGCTAGAAGAGGCTGGTAATGTGCATCAGTTAAAAACAGAGAACAGGAAAGTCATAGGACTGTTCCCTGCTGAGTTCAGAAGTCGGAGTGAGGGAATTGGGTGGTAACTTGGACAACAGTGAGATTGCACAGTACTTCTGAGTTCCTTTAGTTGGGGTTTGGCAACTGGTATTTCTTTTTATTTATTTATTACCTTTATTTTCCTGGGAAAATTAGTCTGTGTGTGTTTAGGGCATTTGTAATGCACTGTGAGTGAACAGTGCCACCCCATTGCCTTCACTTGCACAGACTAATCCTTAGTGGGAAATGTGATGGGAAAGGTGCACTTTCAGTGTAAAAGTTCCAGTTGAACTTCTGACAGATTTAAGAGCTGGAGTCCACAGTTGTACAGGTGCCATCATTATCAGGAATTAGCAATGACATCTGGGATCATCAGGGTTTCTGAGGACAAGGTCCCGGCTCAGCTGCTTCTGCAGGAGGAATGTCCACGCCTGACCAGTGACAATACCTGCCTTGTGTGCAGTCTGTCCCTCTGGGAGAGGCTGGAGCACCTCACAGCAACATCTCGTTGGGACACAGAATGAATTCCCAGCTTGTCCCTTTCCAGCCAGACCAGTTTGTGTGCCGTTAGTGCTAATGCCACGTACTTGAGGTGATGCTGGACTTTGCATTTGGCCACAGGAAGCATGGTGTGCTTGGTGTGGGTTGGGTGACAACCCAAACTGAGCTGAGATTACTTCTGACAATTCACTCCTCTGTCTTTTATTCCCTCTCCCTCCTGCCACGGTGAAGGACTACAATGCTTTCTTCGAGGCGCGGGAGAACAACGCCGTGTACGCATTTCTGGGCTTGACTGCACCTCCTGGGTCAAAGGTAGGTGAGCATCCCCTCACAGTGAGTCCCAGCCTGTGGCTTACTTCTCTGCTCAGAATAGGATCTGGCACATGTGGTGTCATTGCCCCCATCAATCTCCCTGGGAGATACTCAGTCTCCAGAGGCTCTCAGGCTTCAGCTTCAAGAGCAGTTAATATTTGCACTGAAGAATGCATAAGAAATCTAGATGAAAAAAATTATCCCAAAATCAAAGAATGTTTTCAATTCAGTAAAAAAATTTAATTCACGTGAAGTTTTGATGAGATTTTTCTACTAGAAAATCCCTTGAAACTAGAGCCACTGTTTCTGAAATAACGTGGTCTTGCTGCAGAGTCATTTCTTCCTCCAGCTTGTTATCCAAAGCTTATTTTCCTTTGCCAATTACAAACTGGGCTGCTACTTTGTGGATGCAATGGGCTGGAATTCTCCTTTTGATTTTGATAGGATAAGACAAGCCTGCTTTATACGTTTCACTTGACAGCAGCAGGATCCTCCAGGTCACTTCCAGCTTTCTTGTTCCAGTGGATAAACACGCCGCTCCCTTTCAGCTTTACTCGTGTACGAGTCGAAGGTCGTGCTGTGCACATCACTAAGAGACCTAATTTTAAAGGTGGATGGTGACCCATGAGCAGTGAGCACTGCGGGTTGTGGGGCAGACTGAAGCCATTTTGGGAGCCAAATTTCCAGTAGTAGCTCCCCTGATGGGAATGATGGGATGAGGAAAGAGTTGCAAACAGCAGAGCCTGGGATCTGTGCCCCAGCATCACCCACCAGCAGCGTCAGACCAGCTGCACACAGTGCCTGGTGAAGTTCTTTGCAACATCTGCACTGCACTGCTCTGCAGAGTGTGCAGGATGGAGCCAAGGAACCAGGAAGCAATCCTGAGACTGTGGGATGCAGGGAAGCTTGTGCCTTTCCCCTGGGAAGTGCCGTGGTAGCGGAGAGCTGCTGCTGCCATAACAAATCAGGTCACCTGTCTCAGTAACACTGGGAACGTCGCTGCTTCCCAGACCTGCCGGCTGGCAGGAGCAGCCAGCATGGCTGGCAGGAGCTCTGCTTGTGTCCTGAGGGATGCTCCCATTCTGTCCTCACCTAAGGAAAAGGTGAATTTTGAACAGGAGGGATAGAACACAGTTGTACTCTGCTGAATTTCCATGTTGTGTTGGGCTGATGATGGTAAATAACCTTTGCAGAAGTGACCTTGTACCCCTTGCATCCTGCTCTGGGATGATTTTGGGAGTCCCTCCCACAATTAGGATGTCCAGTCAAGTTGACTGCCTGCTGCTGAGGAGGGTACACAAATTTGTAGGTGCTGAAATTGGCATTTCCAGCATAGCTGTGTGCAGCTTGGATATAATGCTGTAGGGAATGACATGGCATCTGCAGAACATGGCAGGAGGCTGGGAGCAGCCTTGGCAGGAAACCTTCATTCAAATCATCAGGAGAGATTTGGGAAGTTACTTGACTCTGAACAGAAAGGTTCGATGCTAAACAGGACTGGCTCAGAAGTGAGCGTGGAAAATCCAAGTAACTATTTTCTGAGCCTCAGAGGTTTAGTTTGGCCTTTGGATCTACAAACTCTGGGAAAGGCCAGCCTTCAGTTTATCTTAAATATCTCTACTTCAAGCAATATGGGTGGATTTTAAAGGGAGAGGATTTTGTGAGTTAAAGCTATGTTTAATTATTTCTTTATTATGGATTTAAGGACTGAGAGGATGCTCAGTGAGGGGCCTTGATGGAGAAATAAGGAAAACAATGAAAGAGGGACAGTGTCAAGCTTGGAAAGCTGAGCCTCTCCCAGATAACTTGCAGGACTACACCCAAGGAAATGGAGTTTGACCTCCAAGAAAAATGGGTTAGCAGGTTACTTGTACCAGCCTTCCTGGGTATGAGGGAAATACCAGGAATCCTCTCCAGCTTTCCACTGTCTGTTCTAAAGAGAAGTACTTTGTCTTGCAAAAAAAACCAGTGAGGTGTCACGATTGCAGTGCCTGGGCTGGTTAAGGGAGTTGTTACAAAGCCAAGGGAACCTTCTCCTCTTTCTCACCATTCAAAGAACCGCTTGTCTTTTAGAGTATCAAACATGCTGCTTTTTTCCAGGCTTTGTAACTCTTTTTTGATCTTGCTTTCATTGTTCACCTGCCTTTTGTGTCTCGGATGGCCGGGATGTCCTCGCACGAGGCCTGTGGGTGCACAGTGACATCGCGGCCCTGCTCTCTGACCCATGACAGGCCAGCAGAGCAGAGCAGGGGCCAGGAGCACAGCAGCTCCAAGCCAGGCTCTTCCCACGCCCTGAGTTCAAAGGCAGAATGAGGGCAGTTAGCCAGGAAAACCAGAGTGATCCACCACGTCCAAGATACGGGAGATACGCGTGGGACTTCCTGCCCTGCAGGCTGGGGTCACCCACTGTGTCTCCTCTCTTAAAAAAATCATACAAACTTCTTGGAAATTCCTCTCTTAGTCCTTTTTCCTCATGTGTTTTGTTTGTTTAGCAATGCTGCTCATGGTAACAATGATATTGAATCTGTTATCTTGAGTATTTCTGTGCAGTCACAAAAGCAAATGGCTCCAACACACCTTGGCAGATGTTGAACTTTGTCCTTTCAAATAAGCCAGGCTGTCCCCACTGAGGTGCTGCACTGAGGGCAATGGGAATTCATCTCTCATTCATCTCCTTGTAGGTCACAGTGCTGCTAGCAGGTAATTGAATTAATCTGCAGTCAAAAGTACACTCGGAGAAACCAAAAGGAAATTCCTTTTGCATTTCTTCTGTTGTCATTCTGTTCCCATTTGCGATCACCTTACAAAGGCTGAAAGAAGACTGAAAAATGCAGGTTATTGTTTTATAGTGTTTCTTTCTGAACCATACTGAGAAACTACTAACGTGCAATTCTCTTTTGCTGTTTCAGGAAGCTGAAGCACTGGCCAAGCAGCAAGCATGAATTTCAACTGCCTTAAATGTCTGTAAAGGGAATTTCCACAGCTTTTTATAAAATAGTCCAACTGTCTCTGCTTCAAGAAATGTAGATGTGATTTCTAACATTTGATTGGTGCTTGCAGCATTCACTGTCCGTAACACAAATTGAACACAGGATGGAAATGGGAATTTCAGGGTAGGGAGCAGGAGCGGGTTCTGATGGAAGCCGAAGCAATCAGACACGAATGAGTTACATTTAGTTTAAACTGTCCTGGCAATTAGTGCATTTTGTGTAAACTTAAAGAAACTATTTTAGTACTAAAAATGCAGATGGGTTTTACTTAGAGATCCAACTATTTAAACTATGAAAACAGCATCTAAAACCTCGTCAGATACTAATTTAGTGCCTGAGTTGCCTCAAAAATGTTACTGAGTTAGACAGTAATTTTTCAGTGTCTTTCATGGTTTCAGATGAATTTGTAGGTGGTACCGTGTAGTTTAACCATTGTAGTCACTTTGGAAAGTTGTGTTTGTCTTCTGTAGAATGGATATTTAAGGTTTGTATTGTTACACACTGTACAGATGATAAAAACCCCAACAAACCCCATGTATTTCTCATTTAAGTGATCTGTGTGGGCTCTTTGGACAAAAAGGGATGTGGGCAATGGACACAGGTCCCTCACAGCTGCCTAAGCACGAGCGATGACACATCTGGGGCAAGATTCAATGTTGCAAACAAGCCAAAACGGCCAGAAATGGCATTTCCTTACCTGTGTAAGGGTGAAAGCCTTATTTGTCTACAAAAATACTCGTTCACACTGCTTAGAGCATTAAACATCTCACTGCATGTTCAAGTAGCCATTAGGTTCATATAGTATTTTTCCAAATGAGGAAATAAATGTTTGAATAGCAAAAGTTATTGTAATTAAGCAAGACTTCTTTTTTTTAAGGTTTAAAAACTTCATTTCCATTGTTAATGCCATATCATAAAGCTATCACAGGAACTGCAGATCTCTCGGTATCTTGTGTGGGTGAATTTACCACGTGCAATATTAACCTGTGTGTTCTCCCAGTGCTCTTGAGGGAGCCTGTAATTCCTGGCCATATTTTAATTCCTGATTTATCATTTTGGGAGCCTGGGAAGCAGTTTGAAGCTTGTGCTCACAAAAGCAGCACAGTATCACAAGGCAGAGGGAGGGATGGATGCTGCCTTACCTTAAAGATTAACACACACAACTGTATGTTTTTATTAACAGCTTTCATCAGAATTACTGCAGTTCTGTGAAATTTAAGATCTTTTGGGGATGGAAGTTTGGTTGTTTTAAATCCAGGATCAGATTGTTGTTGTTCACTATGATTTCATCTTTCTGAACGAGGTGATTTTTCTTTCTTAATATTGGCCAAATCTTTCTCTGTGTCTAAATTCCTGCTCAAGTTTTTGGGAACTGTGGAATACTACATGAAGTCTGGTGAGGAAAGTGGGATTTGACACACAAGTCTCTGTACCCACACCAGTTTGCTGTGCTTCCTGTGCAAGTTTGGTGAATTACAGCCATTATTTTGGAGAAGCTGTAATTAAAAGTTGCTGCCAAATTCTGTCAGTTCAGCGACCCAAAACATTCTGAAACGAGGTCAATCCCTGTCTCAATGGTCAAGAAAATTGCCAAGTTTAAGAAAGCAAAGTCACTGCCCTCGTCTGTCCCCCCTTGCCATATGGGAGTGTTCAAACTGTATCAGCATTCCTAAGGCAGCTCTGGTGAGCCAGGCTGAATTATTCCTTTGTCTGGGGAACAAGGCACCGACACAAACTGAAAATACCGAAAATCGCTTTGTTGTGTGTGTAAAACTTGAGTTTTTTGATGCAGATCTCTTGCATGACTTTAGGAGTGCCAGGAACCTGTTACCTCTGTGCTGGTTTTCTGTTTCCATGGGTGCAAGAACTGAATTTGTTCTTTTCTTTCTTATTTTTTTCCTATGTAGAAAGCAGGCATTGAGGATTTAACCTGTATATTAACCATTCCTGTATCATTCCAATAAAGTTGTTTTAGGACACTTTCTCACACCATGACTTGTTTGCATGTTTTGTTCACGGTTTGAAGTTTGAAGCTGAAAAAAAGTGGAGTTTTCAGATGAAAATACTGCTTTTTAAAAGTTCAGGATTTATACGAGGTGAACATCAGGGATCCGCTGCTGCTGCAGGTGAAGTCTGCTGGGCTGGATCCCTCACCTGTTGCAGCTAATGGGATTTAATTACTAAATGGGATTTAATTTAGGATACACCTACCCAGAACAGTGTGTCAAGGTTTGGGTTATTTCCCACATTACCCTGCTTTCCCACTCATTCCCCAGGGCAGGGACGCGTCAGAAGTGGCCAGGAGACAGCAGCTGCTCCCACACTCTCAGAGCTCACCCACCCCTCCCCTGCTCGTTTACAAACTGTAATTAATTAGCTTTATGCTGCTCACAGCAGGGAGCTGTGATATTTCATATCTGTGTTGCCACAGGGCAGTGCAGGATAAATTTTAAACTGAAACTTCACTTTTACCTTCCCTGTTTGCCTGGTACATCAGCAGGTACCTCCCTCCTGCTTCACATGCTGAAGTTCTGCACCACCTGGAGGATCTGGAAAGTTACAGAAATGGCATTCTCTGCCTCTGACCTGCCCTGGGATTTGCCCAAATTCCAGACGTCAATTCACATCCTCTGGAGGAAACCAATAGAGTGGTTTGTATTTTTTACAGGATCAGCTTCTGTGTGAACAGCTAAAGCACAGCCGAGCACCATCAGTCACAGGATGCCCTCTCAAGGGGATTATTGCTTGTCCCTCTGTAGTGTCTTAGAACTGGCCCACAAGATGGGAAAAGGGCCGTGAATGCCATTTCTAAATTGTAATTAATCTCATTTACTTCCCCTGTGTATCCACTCCACTTGTGCAACTCAGAAAAATCGCTGCTTTTCTTGGGTTTTTTTATTAAAAAGTCTTAAAAACCCAGTTGTTATTCATTAATGTAAAGCTCAATAGTTTCTGAAAATCTTTAAAAACCAAGCTACATGTGTGCACACGATGTGTGACAACTTTCCCTACACCAGGTTGCTCAGATCCTAATCCCATGGCACAAATAAATAATTCCCAAATGTTTACCTTTTATTTAGTTTCCTGCAGAAATATTCTTACCTTACCCATAATATTCTTGACTTACCCATATTCTGTGATCTTGGTAGGATGTTTTAGATTGAAAGGTTCATTATGACAATTTTGAAGTTTTTTATTAAAAATTTTGGTCCGTATTGGTAAACTTCTGGAAATGCAAAAGGATTGTAAAAGTCGAGGTGATGAAGTAGAAATTGCTGGATTACTACAGGTGAGCACAGTAGTGAGTACTGAGTTTGCAAAATAAGTGTATTTAGTACAAAATACATGTGTTTTATTCATGAAGTATTAGACTTGGCCCTGTATATACTGTAACAGTAATATATGGTAATTATGAATATTGTTATATATAGCTGTATATATTTATAAATATTTATACACATACACAATATAGCAATGTTATTCCTATATACTATAATTCCTTATAGTAATTCCTTCTCTTACAGGTTGGTTTATTGAGATCATCAGGAACTTGGCCATTTCTTCATTTTAATTTGCTCAGTATTTCAAAATCCTTAAACAAACGGAAAGCAGCACATCATTAATACAATGACAGCAGCACTATAATTCCCATGTGGCCTCAGTTCATTCCCGAGCCCTTTCGCAGCACGCAGGGCGGGTTATTTTGTGTTTACACGAAGCGAAGTGGATCGGACACAAGAACGTGGCCCCGTCCCGCCCGGCCCCGCTGTGAGGGCCCGCAATGGCGCCCGGGCCCCGCAGCGCTGCCGCCACGCGCCGTTGCTGCGGCAACCAGCAGCCACTCAGCGGCCGAGGCGCGCCCTCCCCGCCTTTCTATTGGGCAATGCCGCTGTCAGTCAGCGCTAAGCCCCGCCCCATCTACTTAAATCGCGCCGGTTGAGGGTGGGCCGGCTGGTGGGACTGGGTTGTCTGTGAGGCGGTGCTCTGGAACTGGGGCGGTGTTGGGCTGTCCGAGTGAAATTCCCTTTGGAATGGGAAATAAGGGGCTCGCAACAGCTGTGCTTAGGGAAAAATCCCCAAGATAAAGCCTTTCAAATCAGCTAATACTTATTTCATGTTTATGTGCATGCAAAGTACTCAGCCTGTGCTGAAAGAAGGGCCTCTACATGCAGTCACAGTTCCTAAAATGTCATTTAGTGTGGTAGCATTTAGTTTTTGCATATATGAATGGTACTATAAGAGTAATTTTTAATTCTTTTCAATATACATTCAGCTCTAAATTCTGACATCCTTGCCTTGCTGTTTGTCCTGGCTGCAGACTGTGCTCAGCTGCTGAAATAACTTTGGTTCTATCTCGTTCTGACTTTATTTTTGTAAAACAAAAGGGAATTTCTTTTTGGTAAGATCTTATTGAGAGAATACATTGATTTCCATGGATATTGATGCATTTAACCCCTGAATCCCAGACTGGTTTGGATTGGAAGTGATGTTAAAACTCATTTCACCCTCACCGTGGGCAGGGACACCTTCCATAGATCAGCTTGCTGGGTATGAAATGGAAATTGGCTTGGTTTTAATCACTCCACACAAATTACCTGACTTGATTTCTTCCTCTCTCTCTGTTACTTTTGTGTTTTGTTGAAACAGCTGCACAAGAATTCCAGCTGCAGCTGGCACTAATTACAAGCCTGGCGAGGTTTAAAACTACTCGGAATTTGATCCGTCCTGGTTCCTGCCCGCCAAGACTGTGGGCAGTGATTCTGCTGGAGTCCCAGCCACACTTTCTGTGCAGAAATTGCTCATATAAGGTTATTAAAAATCAGATAATTTTGATCAGCTTTTAAACATTAAATGAGTTTTATATAAATTTGGTGGGAGTAAAAATAGCTTTCATTTTGCCTCCATTAAAACTGAAGTCTTCTGTGACATACAGGTGAAAAGGAAGGAACAGAGGTAATTTTACAGACTTCATTGAACCTGTATGGCCAGAATTACTCCAAACCTAATTTCTAAGACACATCATGACTTCCCACTGACAGGGGGCAGGGTCAGATTACATATTAGGAAGGAATTCTCCCCCGTGAGGTTGGGGAGGCCCTGGCACAGGGTGCCCAGAGAAGCTGTGGCTGCTCCATCCCTGGAAGTGTCCAAGGCCAGGTCGGACGGGGCTTGGAGCACCCTGGGCTAGTGGAAGGTGTCCCTGCCTGTGGCAGGGGGTGGCACTGGATGATCATTTGTGTCTTGCTCCTGTCATTAAACAGTGTCTTTTTAGAATATTTTATCTAGTACTTAGATGAGATTCAGCTTCTTGTTTACTGGCAGTTTTTATCTTCTGAGAAAAGGAAAGTTAGAAAGGGCATCAACAGAAAACTCTTCAGACTGACTGGGCTGGGCCCTGTGCTGAGGGGTGGGGTGGCTCAGTGCATAGACTTGGCTTCAGCTTGAAGAGGACACCTAAAACCACCATGGGGGCACCTGGGACGTGCCAGAGGTAATTTTTGAGCCCCAAAATGTGGTTTTGGTCAATGAGAAACACGATTGTGCAGAGCTGTCCATTGGCTGCTGCTTTCAGATTGGCACATTGTCGTGTTTGCATTTTATAGACACAGGGTATTTCATCAAAAAACGGACGAAAGGAAGTTGCCAACTTCTTTCCTATCAGTGGCACAGCACAAGACTCTAAATTTAGCTGCATGTTTCCAAAGGGGAAGTGGTGCAAGTCCACAAGTCAGCTGAGCAGCACCGAGCTCCTGCCGATGGAAGTGCAATTTGGTTCTGATTTCGTTCCGCCCGGCACAGCCCTGACCCTCTCCTGCTTCCCATGCCCTGCTCTGGCAGTCAGCAGCTCCTCGGCATTGTACTGTGGTCAGAAACATCTCAATTCATTTTCAAACATCCTCTTTTAGACTTAGCCCTCGCTCTGTGTTCAAAAACCGCGCCCTTTCCCAGTGGGATCACTTCTGTTTTATGAGGAAAAAAAGCTGGGGAACTGCATCATGAGTGCGTCAGACTTTTTCTGCACAGACAGCAGTGAGGAAAGAGTGTGTAACCATCTGCCCTCTCCCAGCAGCTATAGCAGGAGAGCTCTGGGCTCAGGGAAATCGTCCTCAGACTCGATTGGGCTCGGTAAGTTGGGCTTTTTGTGCCTTTCTCTTTTCCTTCTACTTTGTTCCAGAATTCAGGAACCACTTACTTTATTTGGAGGGGATCAGTTTTTCCAAGATTACCGTATTTTAGCTCTTCATGAGCACTTCCACAGCAATAAACCAAAATTTGTCAGCAAGTAAGGAGCTGGGTCCTTGAGGTCCTACAGACCAGGATAAGGACCTGGTTACCCCCATCCTACAAGGCTCACAGCATTCCAAATTCCATCGACTTTTAGCGAGATTTGGACTGCCAAGTATTCTTCTTTCTTTGGAGATTGGTTTATCAAGTCCCTGAAGTGCTTAAGAAAGTGTTGCCCTGCTTTTTGCATATGCAAATAACTCTGTAGATAACCAGGTCTCCTGCCTTTCCTGTCTGCTTTGGCCTTGAAATTCCAGTATTACTTTCAGCTTCAGGGAGGGAAGTGTGCCACAAAAATAAAGAACCCCACAAAAATAAAAAATCAAACAGTTGTGCTGTGCCAACGTGTAAATTTCAGGGGAAAGGTGAAAATTTCCATCCCTCAAATAACTGAAGTTTTAGAATATCTCCTGGAAGGAGCACTGGGGCTAAAAAGTGACCCAGTGTATCGAGTTTTAAATATCGCAGGGTGTAGGGGCATGGTGAAAAGTGTTGAGCCACAAGCGCCCTTTGGGTGTGTGGATACTTCGATTATGAGAGATTAAAAGGATATTTGAAGAACTGAATGATTTTCCTAGGTTCATGTTTCCCATTCCTCCATAAGAGCAGCGGTGATGATCTCTTCAGGGAGTTCAGGTCAGACTTGTAGTGTGAAGATTCCCATTGATTTTAGCAGTCGGTGGATTGGAAAGGAATGATAAGGAATCATTAAATGTAGTAAATTATTTTGAGCCACTTATCTCTTCACTATTATCACTATTGGGGAAGGCAAATTAACTATTTATGTCTTTTAAGTTCATCATTAAGAGGGAATTCAAATACATTTGATCCGCATTTTGAATACAGTTTTATTACACTTGCAGAACTCTCCGTATCTTTTGAAGCTCCTTGGCACCTCACAGGAGGGCTCAAGTCAGAAACAACCTCTAAATATTAATTTAATCTTTATTTCTTTTCTATGTCACCTCTTTAGCTCTTGGCAATTGTTGTCTTTTAATGGTAAACATTGATTGATTACTGATGGTATCGATACTGACAAGTAAAATGATTTTGCTGATTTTTACAGCTTATAAAGTACACTCTGTCTCAACTAGCCATGGTGAAGAAGAGACCTGGGAGCAGAAGGGATGTTACAGATGAAGCAGCTGATTAATGCCTTCCCTGTATCTTCAGAATGATTTTCGTGGACACGGTAAAGAGGAAAAGCATGCAGTTTAATGTTTGCTAAAAATAAATGCTTGAAAGAGAAAAATCACTGTCTTTGTGAGAAGTGCGTTGTTCATTAATAATAATAATAATAAATTGTTGACTAATAGTTGTTGACTAATAGTTGTTGTTGTTGTATTGTGCCTGTCTTTCAGTCCCGGGGCTCCATGGAACTCTGGTGATCCCTGTTGCTCACACTTGTCACCATGCTGGCAGAAGGCATCCTAACAAGGTTCATCTATAAAGAAAGCTGTCATCAAGATAAGCCTCGCAAATCTCCTGCATCCCAAAAGGCTAAAGAGGGAATCTGGAGACAGAAACTTGTAGACATCCCAAAAATTAAAGGCTTTGCTGATGGATGTGAGAAGCAGGGGGAGCTCTCTGCCAGAAGCAGCAAAGTGGAAGCTGGGAGCGGCCCTCGATGGGGATCCATAGAAAAGGAGCCCTTGAAACATCAGGAAATGCTGGCTAAAGGAACTGCATCCCCAGCTTTACATATCCCCAAGAGAGGAGGAAGCCTAGACCAGGTGGATTTGTACACATCCTGGCCATGCAACAGCATTTATCAGAACTATCCTGACCTGCAGATCGGGGGGGACCGTGTGGGGGGCCACACGTGTGACTCGGGCTGTGTCCTGGACCATGTGTGGGATGAACTTCCCGACGGCCCCGTCCTGCTCTCCGTAGATATTCCTCTGGGTCAGTCCCCCATTCCGTGTGAGCATCCCAAAAAGCCCAGTGGGATGTCCCTGCCTGGAGATGAAGCTGGAGAAAGGAGCATCGTGCTCAGCGAGGAGCCTCTTTCCAACTCCACGCTCAACAAGTACATGGAAGCCAAAGTGGCAGAGCTCTACAAACAGTTTTTTGAAGAAAGCCTGGCCAGATGTGGTTCCATAAGAAACCTCCTCACCTGCAGCTGGATAAGGAACAGCCTGGACCAGATAAGTGTTCAGATCTCCCAGGAGCAGAACATAGAAACCTCCAAAGCCAGAGGAGCCCTCTTGCACTCATTGGCTTTGTTCAACTCCCGCAACGCTCCCAACAGGAACAGCTCCGAGTTCAGCACGCCAAATCTCCAAATCTCCAACACAGCGGGTGCAAAATGGAGCTGCAGGGTGGAATTCACATCCTGACTGAGCTGCTGAGCTCAGGAGAGGGATGGGATTCGGGTATGAATGTTTCACTCCAAGGATTAGGTTGGCAAATGGAAACATTTACACACTACACTTGTTCTAATTAGTGCTTTAAGGCTTAAACCCCTTTGGTAGCAGGGGAAGTAAAGGTACTGGTTTTCTGTTTTCTAATGGAGAATTTGAAATTAATTTCTCTCCAAAATACTGGTTAATCATGTTTCTCTAATATATGTATAATCATAGAACTGTTAATGTTGGAAATGAGCACGAAGATCATCAAGTCCAACCATTAGCCCTGCACTAAACGAAGTGCCACATCCACATGTAAAAGCATTTAATTTTCTGCAAAATCAGCAAGCAAAGATGACTGAGCATTCCTGAAAAAGTAGTGCAAGATTCCTGCATTTACATTTGGAAATTTAAATGCAGATTTTGGTAGGGAAATACTGTTGTTTAGCTTTCAAACACATTTTCTCCCCTTGCTCTTGCTTCTCAGCAAATATTTCAGCTGGAAATTATTCATTATGTCATCACTGTAAAATGATAGATGAATTGGGCTGTTACCTGCTCTGCAGAAGTTTTTTCTAATAAAGTTTTTTGTTGGGTGTTTTTGCTTGTAGTTGATTTTTTGTTTGTTTGGTTGGTTTTTTGTTTTGTTTTGTTTTGATCCAGTATCTTTATTTCTTGGACATTTTTTAAAATCATCTCTGAGCTGAAAGAAGATATCAGTAGGCTTGAGAAGAAGCTGCTCCTTAGGGAGAAGTGATCTGAGTGGGCAAAGTAAGGACTTCTCTGTCCTGATTAAAATGACAGGGAAAGATAATTCCTGATAAGGCAATAAATTAATAAAATCAGACTCATACACATCCAAGACCTAATTGGCCATTGCCTGATCCATAATTCCCGCTGACCTTGGTGCAAGGAATATGAGCAATACTGAATCTTGTCCTTGCTTTCTAGGAGCGTGAGAGGAAAAGGATGATTTGCTTCCCTATGCATTGCCCTAATTACATGTGTGTCTCATTAATCCCCTTCTCGGCGTTCAAAATCAAGCCAGGAGTCCTTTGGAAGAAGCCAAATGATTTGTTAAATTCCAGAGGAGTCCAGGGTGGGCAGAGCTCTCCAGATTTCCTTGGTGGAGGTGCAGAGAATGAGTTAACCGAGGGTGAGAGGGCAATATTCCAGGGGGCATCAGTAGCCAAAGGGTTTGCAATTATCTGTGGCAAGAAGTGCTCTGTGGCATTTGTGCTGCCGTGCCCCAGCCCTTGGTTCCCCCGGGATCTATTTATAGTTCAGGCCAAAGTCTGGAAAGAAGTTAATTGCACGAGGTTCTTCCTCAGGAAATGAGGAAGTCGGAGGTTAAACCTGAGCTCCAGACTCCGGTGGTTTTCAGTCCTTCCCAGCGCTGAGGAATGCGTTGGAGGAGCCCCTCTCTGCTGTGCTGCTCACCTCAGTCCCAGCCCCAGGGATTGGAGTCAATGGATCAGCAGCAGCTGCTGCAGTGGGAGAATCCCTGATGGATCTGCTTCTCTATCCCCATGACAGAAATGGAGTGGCAGAGGAGAAAACACATAAATAATGGGAGCTTGGCACAACCTGAGGTTATTGGCAAGTTGTGTTCATCCCATCCCTTCTCAGGCCTGATTTCAGAGCTCATTTTTTAATTAATTTTATTATATATGTGGACGATTTTAGCTGGAATGAAAATAAAGCCACACAACAGCAGCGTTTTGAGGAAAATGGGTAATTTAAACCACCCCAATGACACGTGTTTTTGCAACACAAATGAAGGTGCAGATAAATGCACACGGTTAACGTAAAAGCAGATTGTATTTTGTTATTGATTTTATGTGGTTTTGCCCATGGAAAAATATTGTTCATGTGCTTCCTCCCCCACCCCCCCAGCATTTGTTATTCAGGTTTAATCCAGAATTTAAGTAACTTCTCAAAATTAATTTCTCTCTGTAGGAAGAAAAATGTTGCTGCAAAATACATTTTAGGGGCAAAATCTGGGAATTTCTAAAAAGATGAGACAAACACATTTATTACTCACTTAAATACTATTTTAATTTCAATTTTATTTTAATTGACGTGTTGCAATCCATGACCTGCTTTGGATTTATTTATATTTGGAAGATGCTGAGTCCCATTATGAGTTTGAGTAAAACTCCATCAGCTGCACTGGACCTGTGCCAGTTTTCACTAGCAGGAAAAATGCCTCAGTGAACCCAAATTCCATGGGGAAAATCCCTGGAAAGGTGCTTTTCCAGCCCGCTGAAGGGCAGCAGCTGGATTTCATTACAAAGGAAAGCAGTGCCATATTTTACAGGGCAGACATCCACGGCCAGATTCTGCCTGGAGTTGATTTTTATCCATATGCCAGAAAATCTGATGTTGGAGGAGAAATGCTGGCAGGGAGGTTTTACCTTCATATCCAGCTCGCATTTTGTGTTCCCACGGAGGAATTTTCACCAGGTCCTGGGACCCAGACCCTGTAGAAAGCTGGACTCTCATTAAATTTCCCCAATTAATCCTTTGGTCAGGATGTTCCCCAGCCTGCCTCAGCTGTGGGAATTAAGCCCCTCTGGAAGGTGACTTCATCTGCCCGGAGGATAATTGGGATTTTTACATATTAACAATCTTTCTGAGATTTATTAAATAGTCAGATGGTGATATCTAGTGGTGGTTTCCTTTAGTACCTTCCAGGTCAGGATTTCCAGAGCTTTACAACCATTTTGCAACGAAATCTCGAAGTCTGTCTTTCTCTGGAGCGAGGATTATTTCCCACAAAAAGGATGCCCAGGTGTGCAGAACAACCACTTCCATCAATTAATGTTCTATTCAAGTTAAAATATAGAAGGGTTTAAAACCTGGAAGGCCAAACCCTTCCCTTTGGGACTAAAAAATCTCAAACAATAAATACCTGCATTTTTCATTCATCTCTCTTTTAAACAAGAAAATGCCATTTGCTTGTTAAGCAAATGAGACTAAATCTGAGTGGCTGTTTTTTCCACCCAAAATGTGAAATACTAATCTGCTTTTAATGGGCTGAAATCTACTTTTTAGCAGTGTTCTTTCTTACTCTCCACTAATTTATACATGGCAAACTGATTTTTTCCTCTCTGTTTTGCTCCTGTTTTACATACAGATTTCAAAAATCCAGATATTTGATTGTAATTAACCTAGTTTTCTTTTTCTTTACCAGAAGATCCTCACCACTTAATCCTTGCCTGCTTTTCCTTTGAGTTCATTTATTTGTGGTAACCCCATCAATCTGTTGGGAATATAATCACTTGTGAGGGTCAGTGTTCGTTTGGTAAATGAGTGCCCAGGTGCTAATGAACCTTCCACTCCCACATCCACCATCCTGTCTGCCTTCTGTGGGGAAATAAAAGGGTTTAGGATGGAGCTGTGAATCCCAGCAGGTTGAAGGTCTTCCTTTTTCCATCTTGGTCCGTGTAGGGGTTGTGGATATTCCCCTTCACTTGTGGGCTGTGCTCTTGGGAAGGCAGAAGATCTGGAGGAATATTTGGCGCACTGGAGCAAAGCAGGGGGAGATTTGCCTCCAGAGCTGAATTAGTGAAACTTGCACAGAATGTGCTGGAAATCCTGTGTGGTCTGTGTCCGTCAGGGCTTTGTTTTCCTTGGGATGTGTGTTTGGGGCTCTCTTCCGAGGAGAAAATTTGTTGCTATTTTTACAATCTTTTAAACTGCAATGCCTTGGGAGCAATGTGGCATCTCACCACTTTTCCTGGGGCTTTATTTGGTGGTATTTTTGAAAGAAAGGTGAGCAAGGAGCTGAGGAGCTTCCCCTGGAGAAGGGAAACTGCAGGATCCTGAGGAGCTGGGACTAAAACCAGCCCCAGAAGAAGAGCTGAGACTTGCAGGGGTTTTCTGTGTCCCACCACTGCTGCTCCTCCTTGAGGGTAAGTGGGAAAAGCATCTTTCCTAAATATAGCTTTAGTTGGGTAAAGCTGAAATACAGGCTCTGGACTCTGTGGAACTCTCTGGGGAATATCAACTCTATTATGGAGCCAGGCTGGGAGAGCTGGAGGGGCTCTGGAGACGAGAAGGCTCTGGGGAGAGCTTAGAACCCCTTCCAGTGCCTGAAGGGACTCCAGGAGAGCTGGGGAGGGGCTTCGGACAAGGGCCCAGAGTGACAGGACAAGGGGGAATGGCTTCCCACTGCCAGAGGGCTTGGTGAGATGGGATATGGGGAAGAACTTCCTGGCTGTGACGGGGGGGAGGCCCTGGCACAGGGTGCCTGGAGAATTTGTGGCTGCCCCATCCCTGGAAGTGTCCAAGGCCAGGCTTGGAGCAACCTGGGCTAGTGGAAGGTGTCCCTGACAATGGCAGGGGATGGCACAGGATGATTTTTAAGGTCTCTTCCAACTCAAACCAGTCTGTCATCCCATGATTTTTTTATCCTTTCTCCCCATGCTGGTGCAGGAAGGGTTTTCCTGCCTCTCACTCCTGTGTTGGGAGACAGAGGCTTTGCTTTCCTGGGCTCTCATTTGCTATTTAGGGATCCTTGATCCTCCTCAAATAAGTTTCTAATTTTGTGCCATAATACAATTTCTTAATCTGCTGTTTTTTGTTCTCATTCCCCATCTGTAGTGATTGCACACTTCTGCTTTCCATTGCCAAATTTGTAAGGCCCACGGACCATTTATTCCCTTGCTCTATTGCTCAACTGTATGAAGTTGATATTTCAATAATTAATTACTAATCTGAGAGGTACCAAAAGTTAACAAAGATGAGTGAGAGAACACCTAGACCTGCTCTCACTTTTTTTTTTTTTTTTATTTTAAGCTGTGTTGGCTCTTTATATCAAATGAGTGAGATTTGTGAACGTAATGGAATAGGGAAGAGAACTGCGCACTTAATTTCCTGAAAATCTTGCCTTGAAGTTTTAAATTAACGGATTTTGTTCCTCTTTCCTGGTAGTTGAATTACAAAAAGACTCTTTCCTGGTATAGAAAGCAAAAACCATTCATGTTGCACACGTTAAATTTGTGCAAACCAGAGTGTGAAATGCTGTGTGTGAATATTGGTGCTGGTGGTGTTTGCACGCTGGGAAAGGCCACGGGCACAGCTCCCTTTCCCTTTGCTTTCCAGGCTCTGCTCCAGGCCAGCCATCCACCAGCAAGGACAGGTCACTGATCACAGGCAGATGGCTTGGGGGCAGCTTTATTAAATATTTTCTATAACAAAGACATCCTTGGGAATGGCCACCTGCTGGTGTTTATTCCATGGAGAGAAACCAAAGGCTGCATCCAGCAGGTAAAAAACTGCAGGGAAAGCGTGGATTTCTCCTGACAATGTGTGGGACCAGGATGTGGTGTCCTGAGGGCAGCCAATAAAAGGGAGCTGATCTCCGCACTGAGGTGAAATCCATGAATTAAATATCCAAGATCTCACTAGTAAGGAGGCAGAATGTGCTCACACCTCTGCTGAGATGCATCCTTTTAACTTGTTCCTTATCAATATTCCAGCTGCTCAATGTAATTTTGTTCGAATTCTCCTTAAACCCAGATTTTTGACTGGAATCACTGATGTTATATTAAATCTCAGCCTGCCTGGGCTCTGGGTGCCCATGAGGCTCCGCAGCTCCCTGCAGCACCAAGTTACTTCTGTGTCCCCATGGCCTGTGATGTGCTGGCAGACCCCACGTGATGGCTTGGGGTTTTCCAGGGTTTCCTCTTCCTGCTGCCCACAATAGCTGCGGGTGGGATCCTTCCCAGAAGGGGAAGTGGGATGAGTGGTTTGGAGCTTTTCAGGGTAAGCTGAAAAAAGAAGGTTCACTTCTAAAAAGGGACAAAAAATAAAAAAGTGGTACCACCAAAACATCACCTGGATGCTCCCAAATATCATCTGGCTGATCTCTGTCCCAGAGTTCAGCATGGAGCACTGAAGGGTTTCCCTAGGGAAAGCCAAGAGCTCCCTCACGGATAACCCACCATGGTACTTGTGGGGCTGCCCGTGGCCAGGAGGTGAATGTTCCCTGGGGAAAAAGGTGCAGAAATGTCACATTTCTATTGCAGGAGCCTGAATTTTGGTCACCGATACCACCTCCCACAATAACTCTGTTCTTCTCCCAGTCTTCCTCATCCTACCAGGAGCAGGGTGCCCGTCAGCACAATTGTGGAGACCGAAAAATGTGGGCAAGAGCATTACGTTAGGGGAAAAATGAAAGCCTGTCCGTAAACATCAGATCAAATGGTGCTCACATGAGAAAGTGGATCAATAATATCAATAGCCATTACCAGAGGAACAGCATGAATCCTGTTATAGTAGAACTTCGGGAAAACATTTTGTCTTTGGCTTTTGGCTTATTCATAGCTAATATATAATGAACTTGCTGATCTTAGGGGTCTTTTCCAACCTTAATGATTCTATGATTTTATAAGGCAGCTTTCTTTGAAAAATGGAGCATATTTGAAAATTATCCTTCCTGTTGACCTTCCTCAAATTCTGTCCCAGCTCTGTTGTTTTGTTGTTTTTTTTGGTTTTTTTTCTGGTTCCATTATTAAATAAATATAGATTCTACACACAAAACTGGTTTCCAGGCTGCTGTTCATCTCCCTACTTCATGGCTTTTTCCCCCTTCAGGATGCAAATATTTCATTTTTGGCTTAAGGGAAATGTAGGTGAGCATTAACTTTCTTGCTTTTTTCCCCCAAGAATAGCAAAAGACAAAATGGATCATTTGGGGATGGAGGGCAATGGGAGGCTGGCAGAACTCCTTTTCCATGCTGCCAAATGGAACAAGTCCTCAAACGCTTTAACACCAGATATTTCAACAGAAAGAGGAAATATGATGGCTTGGGATGTGAGCCCAGGCTCAGAGCTGCTTCCATGGCTCTTCCTCTGGCTAAATAATTTCTTATTTACTTCTTAATTGCTGTTAAGAGCACTGTTCTCCCTTCTTCAGAGTAATGAGGGATATCTTGTTAGATTTTAGGAAGACATCCCTCCCTGTGAGTGTGGGGAAGCCCTGGCACAGGTTTTCCAGAGAAGCTGTGGCTGCCCCATCCCTGGAAGTGCCCAAGGCAAAGGTTGGATGGAGCTTGGAGCAACCTGGGATCATGGGATGTGTCCCATGGAGAGGGGGTTGGAATGAGAAGAGTTTTAAGGTCCTTTCCCACCCAAACCATTGTGTGATTCCACGAAATTCAAACTAACTCTGGTAAAGGAGAAAGCAGTTGCTCCTCGAGTGTATCGCTGCATCCCAAAATTTGTGCTCTTCTTGCTTTACAAGTGGGATGAGGAAGAGGGAACTCACGTGGTGCTGAGGCCCAGGATCTGTGTCCTGGGCCTCCACAGCTCAGAAGTGGGTCACCAGCCTGTCACTGGCACTTGATTTTGGTGTCACTTAGGCGGCTGAAGGGAACAAATAGGCCATCGATCCGTCTGGCAACAGCCCCGGGCCCCGGATTTTAATTACCAGTGTTCTTTGGGCTAAATTTGTACCTCTTGAAACGTCATCAACCTAAATGAAGCTTCACAATGGAGGAATTTGACCCAATACATTTTTTTTTCTCTGTCTTATTAAAATCGGTTAAACACTGTTACAACTACCTTTATTTTTCCATTTTTCCAACTCTTCTCCCCTCCTCGGGTTTTGATGCTGTTTTCAAGAGAGATTAAGAGAACTTTTCCTGTAAATCTTTTTTATAGGAAGCTTTGATCAATTGTAGAGCTGTATTTGTCCCACACGGGTGCCCTCCATTCCTGCAGCTCTGTATTTAGCCCAACACACTGTGTGATTTGCTTGTCTCACCAGATGAAAACTGATTTTCAGTAATGTTTGTGTTGTGTTCTCCGTGTGGGCACTGCAGAAATCCAGGGAAGCCCCCTGTGCAATGGAGCTGTTTTGGGATGGGTTTTTTATGGGACCTGTTCTGTTGAGTCTGTCTGTTCTAACAGCAGTGAAGGTTATTTTTTTCCCCTCCAAGAAGGGTTTGTGAGGGACTGGGACCCAAAATACATCAGGAGTTGGGACTAAAATATGAGTTGTGCCGTTGGTCTGAGGGCACATGATGCGTTTCCTCAAGGAAGCATCCACAGGAGGAGCCCCTATTTGGGCACGTGGCACCAAAAAACACCAATCTCCAGTGGGATCTCCCAGCTGGAATCTGATGGACCAGGGAGGGAAACCAGCCTGAGGTGGAGCATTTGCTCCTCCCTTTGCAGCTGCCCCTGACAAGTGCTGGTGTTGCCATCAGCATTTCCAACCACTCACCCACCGCAGCGGGAGCAGCCAGTGGCTTCCAGGGACATGGAGAGCCAAGGACACAGAGCTGCAGCTCTCCTGGCTGGGTCCTGGCTCTCCTGCATCCTCCAAGCCCCCCAGGTGGGAGCCCTGCAGGAGCCCCTGCTGGAGGACATGATCCTGGAGAACATCAGCTGGGCAGCCGAGGAAGCCCAGGGCAACGACTCCTCGGAGCACGCGTTCTTCTCTCTGGATTATCAGCACGTCCAGGTCCCCTTTGAAATCACCCTCTGGATCATGCTGGCATCCTTGGCTAAGATAGGTGAGGCCTCCTGAGAGGATGAGGTGGGATGGGGAATCTCTGTGGGGGTGATGTGGGCAGGGGTGGCCTTTGCTTCACCTCCTCTCCAGTCTTGGAGCCTGAGGTTACCTGCCAAACTCTCAGGATACACACACTGTGTGCCAGACACGCTGCACAGGTGGAAAACAAGTAGCATTTTAGGTTGGAAATGGTGTTTTTCCATCTAGAAATTCACACCTGGGAATGCTGTTGCTGTTAGGAGGAAAAATACCAGGTTTCCAGGTGGAGGAGTTTGATTTAACTGCAGGACACACCAAGGTGTGTGTTCAGCTTGATTTTCTTGCCAGCCATGCTCTGTGCAGGTTGTCCACTGACATTTTCATTTTAAGATGAAGATTCCTTTTTCTTCTAAAAGTGCCCAGTGTCTGGCCAAGGAATAATTCCGTCCATGTTCAGGGTGTTACACAGCCTAAAATAAAATCTCTTTGCACCAATTGTCTGTGCAATGACATCTAAGAAAAGTTTAAGCTATGCAAAATATCAGATCTTTTCTTTGTTTCCCTGCAAAACTGGGCACAGGAAAGTGAAAGTGTTTTTCGCCAGGAATTGTCTTCAATTCTGTTAAATTACTGCTATGAAAGTTATTTTACAGCATTTTTTCTTTTATTTCTTTTTCTCAGAATGGAGAAGTCTCTAAGATTGAGTTAGATCAGAATTTTTCAGATGGAAATAGTCTTTTTGTCTCACTAATTTTGTGTTACATAATGAGACTCCAATTCTAGTCATATGCATGAAGACACAGTAATGATCAGAGATTTTAAAAAATATTATTTCTATTCCAATTAGCTTTGTTTCAATGACTTTTTCTTTTAATAACTCACCTTGTACTTGTGGTGGTTGTTCTAATGTTGGGCATTGCACAAGACTGGCTTGATTGGACGTTTTTTAGCTTTAAATGCTAATGATTAAATAATATTAAAAGTGGACCTATATATAATTAGTAGGAAGGCTTTTTGTGATTTTTTTTTTAGTGTATAGAATCTGTATTGTGTTTAAAATTAGCAGTTGCTATTTCTGTGAGTGCTGAAGATGGGCTGCTGCTGAGATTACATAATTAATAATCCCAAACACTGTTTTATTTATGCAGATTATTACTTTATGTTTATTACCTCAATATATCTCTCTAACCTTATGCTGTGATGAAATAAGGTCTGAACTGCCATCAATTTGAGAAATTTTGGTATTTTCCGTAATTTTTAGATTTTCTAACCAATTTCTGAGCGACTTCAGCCTCACTGTGTGAATTTATTTGTGCTACTCTGAGGTGTAACCTGCTGACAGTGGGAGCATGGGGACCTTCTGAGGGCTTGAGCTGGTGAGATAACACCAGTTTTATCTGTTCATGCCCTCCAGGGTTCCATCTCTACAACAAGCTGCCTTCTGTCGTTCCTGAAAGCTGTTTGTTGATATTTGTGGGACTCATCATGGGGGGAATCATCTATGGATTAAATGATAGGTCACCACCAGTGATGGACAGCGACATCTTTTTCCTCTACCTCCTGCCCCCCATCGTGCTGGACGCCGGCTACTTCATGCCCAGCCGCCCCTTTTTTGAGAGCATCGGCACCATCCTGCTCTACGCGGTGGTGGGCACCATCTGGAACGTGTTTGGGATCGGCTTTTCCCTGTATGGGATCTGCCAGGTGAAAGCCTTCCAGCTGCAGGACGTGTCCCTGCTGCACAACCTCCTGTTCGGCAGCCTCATCGCCGCCGTGGACCCCGTGGCCGTGCTGGCCGTCTTTGAGGAGATCCACGTCAACGAGAAGCTGCACATCCTGGTTTTTGGGGAATCGCTCCTCAACGATGCCGTGACCGTGGTAAGGACAAGCCTGAATTGGGGTGTTCGACCTGCTGAGGAGGGTCAGAGAATGGTGGGATGGGAGATTTCAGCCTGCAGGAAAGGAGGCTCAGGGAAGACTTTATTTCCCTCTACAACTCCTTGAAATGAGGTCATAGCTGGGAGGGATTGGTCTTTTCTCCCAGGGAACAAGTGACACGATGAGAGGAAATGGCCTCAACTTTCACCAGGGGAGGTTTAGATTGGAGACCGGGGAAAATTCTTTCATGGAAAGGGCAGTCAAGCATTGGAGTCACCACACCTGGAAGCGTTTAAAAACCATGTGGATGTGGCACCTGGGGACATGGTTTAGTGGTGAGCACGGCAGTGCTGGATTAATGGTTGGACTTGATGATTTCGGAGGGCTTTTCAAACCTCAGTGATTCTGTGATTTGTTGAGGGAAAAGGCATCAACAACCCCTTCTAGCAGAGGATTCCTTGTTCAATTGTCTGGCCTGAGGTCCTGGGCAGCACTCATGTGAACTTAGAAGTTTTCAGGTTTCTCTTTGACTCCATGTCTGGGGACAGAAATGTCCATGAGGGCCACCGCAGTGCCCCGGTGGGAGCCAGACCTCCGGGGCAGGAGGTGACGCTGCACTGGCAGAAATCCCAGCAGCGTATTTGCTGTCATGACCACACCTGGTGGACATCCTGTTAACAGCTGTTTCCCTTTTTCCTTTCCGCCCCAAGGTGCTCTACAAGCTCTTTCGCTCTTTCTGTGAGATGCCGACCATCAAAAGCGTGGATGTTTTCGCCGGAGTTGGAAAATTCTTTGTGGTTGGGCTGGGAGGAGTTTTAGTGGGGCTGAGTTTTGGGTTCACTGCTGCCTTCACCACGCGCTTCACCAAGGACATCCGCGTCATCGAGCCCCTCTTCGTGTTCCTGTACAGCTACCTGTCCTACCTCACTGCAGAGATGTTCCACCTCTCTGGGATCGTGGCGTAAGTGTGGCCCAGCAGCTCCTCTCTCCAGGAAAGCTTCCCGCCTATATTCACTGAAAAACATCCAAAATGTTTTTAAGTTTGGCAATCTGTGTATGACGAGAAGCAGGGCTCTCTGCAAGTGTAACTCTGTTTCCTAAATTGCACATTGATGGCTGCTGATGGATTTATGTAGGTTTTTGAGGAATGTTTGTTTGAGCTCCATGGTTTTTGTTTGGAAAGGCCGGATGTTCCAACAGTGAGATGTCTGGTAGGTTTGGCAGAGCCAGAAGAAGTTTCTTGGCTTATTTTGTTATTTTCCGTGTGGCCCAGTCAAAACCAACATGGGAAGAGTTACAAGGAGGATTTAGTCAGCTCCTTGGAATGGTTTGGTCTTGGTTTGCAGCAAGTCTGTTCTCACATCCCCTTCCCCATCTGCGTGTCCTGCCTGGCAGCCCTTGGTGTGACAGAGCAGAGTATGATGGGATGGGAACTGAAGGCTGAAATATTCCTGCTTTGTGGGAGCAGAGGATTCTAATGGAAACCTGTGCTTCGGAGATTCTGACTTGGCTCCAGAAGCTCAGACACGGCTCATGGGCTCAGGTGCCACCCAATGTCTCTGTCTCCAGTAACACTGGAAATCTGCTGGTCAATTTCAGCCGAAGCTGTCAGAGATCATTCACTTCATTTATTTTTCTTTTAACTGGGTAGATCTTTCAATAAAATGAATAGTTTTGGGCCAGATCCTTCAGTTTTAAGAGACTCATTAAGCTTTGTGCTTACCTTGTTGGGCATCTCACTGGCAGAGCAGATGCTGAGACAAAAATAGCCAGAATGACCCCAATGTTTACCAAAATCCCACCTTGGAAAGCAGAGAGAGAGGAAAACCAGAGCAATCCAGCCCTTCTGGATTCTGTGAGCTGGTATCTGTTGAGTGTGATTCTCCTGGCCAAACTGAGTCAGCTAGTGCTGAGGATCACAACCACTTAACATTCCCCCAAGGACTCCAAAGTGCACCTACCCTGCGTCAGTGGCTGCAGTGTAAACAACTGTGCCGTTGATGAGAATGAAGATAAAAAGAAAATAAAAAACTGAAGTCGGCTCCCAGCTCGGCACAGGAGTATCTGGGAGATCTATTTTAAAACTAATGATGTTGCTTTGGATATAAACCATTCCTGCGTCTTGCAGATTTTGTTTCCTCGGCTGGTTAATAGGAGCAATATTTGAGTGTTACTGAAAACAATTCCAGCTCTGGGAATAGGTAGAAAAAGCCTATTTATAGGAGTGCAAGACAGAACAGTGAAATAAATATGCTGCATAATCATCGTGGAGCAGAAAACATTCAATCCTAATGGTGTCTCCTTCTATCAATCACAATCTGCTGTACCCATTATGGAACCCATTTGCTGTTCTTTTGAATAATGCATTTTTTTCTAAAGCAAAACAATGGCAAAGGCAGCTGATTCCTGCACTGTGCCCTTCTAATTGCCAAATTATAAATGCTTCTCTTATAGATCTGGAGTTCAAACAATTCATTCCGCTGTGACCAGGGAATACTGTATTATAAGAAGCAGCTTTTGGCAGTTCGTTTCTTTGAAAAATAATTTGATTGCCAAAAAAAATCAATTCTGCATAGTCTGAAAAAATATAAAAAATCTGCATACATCTCAGTCTGTGAAACTGTTCTGCAAATGGATTTTAGTTTGATTTTTTCCTTTCTTTTTCTCTTTTTTTTTTCTGCCTCTTGCCTTGGTGGCAATGTCCATCCTTAGCCAGGACAAGACAAGTTTATTCCCTTTCTTTGACCCTGCTGTGATCCCATGGCCATTCTCCAATAAGCATTGCCAAACCACAGCTCTGGAAGTTACTTGCCCATAAATACTTGGATTTCTTAGTTTTTAACTGGAACTATATTCCCCACTGTTTATTGAGGCAGACACAGAAACCGAAGAATTTATTTTTTTTTTTTAGTCTGTGGTTCAATCCCTGTTGCTCTTTCTGGCAAAGCAGGTCAGACCTAAAAAGGATAAATCAGACCTGTTTTAAAATATTTTTATGTATTGGTAGATTTTCTTAGGAGATGAAAAATGTGAACTCAAACATTTGGTGAAAAAGGGATTTGAATCTTGGTCTCCTGCTGCTGGATAACAGAGGATCCCATTCCTCAGCAAAAGCACGGCAGCTTTCCCAATTCTGACCTTTCCTATCCTCTGCTTTTGCCACAAATCCTCTCCCTAAAGTCCAATTTTAAATTCGGACAGACCCAAATGTTTGTGTCTTCAAAATAATGTGAAGAGTTTGTGAAATTCTGGGGTTAAATGGGGTATTTTCAGTGCTAAGCAGTAATTGCCTGGCAGTTCTCTGAGCAGCTCTTGGTTGATAGTTCTGGGTGAGCCACCACCTCTCTCTCAGCTTTGTTTGGGTCACTTACCTGTCCTGGTCACTGCAGGTGTGACCAGATCTCAACCAGAGCCAGGGACAAGCCAAGGATCTGCTTCTCTGTTGGCTTTGCTGTGATCCAAAATTGTGATGTTCCCTGTGCAAGCCGTTTTCAATGCAATAAAAATATGGATGGCCTTGCCAAGCAGCAATGGAAGTCAGATCTTGGAAATCTAAAGCCCTTTTTCTCTTGCTGCTGCAATATTTAGAACAAAATGTTTTGGTCCAGATTAAAATATAAAAAATGGAGCTTCAGCACTTTGAGCGCTCAATTGTTTTGACCTTCGAGGATTGCTGGCCTGAAAATGTATTGATTTGAAAAGGTGATGAATTAGGCTAACCCCACATTCCCTGGAACTGGAAGAACCAATTATCCATGAAAAATTGCCAGGCAATTGCAAGGTCAGAGTTTGGCAAAGTAAAGAACTGGAAACAGTGTGTTGTGATGGGAAGAGTTGGGTGTTAGTTGGAGGTGTTGCTTTGTGCTCTGATAAAATGCAACAGGTGATGAGTTGTTTATCTGTTAAAAACCAGATATGGACAATTTGGGCAACCTATAAAGAATTTTATTGCCCTGGTGGTCCTGATACTCTTGGGCTGATGTAGAAAGTGAATCACTCCTCGGTGAAATGTCTGCAAACATCCAAGACTTGATGGAACCCACTCTTTTCAAAACTGATGTGTTGATTTTCTGTTTTAAAGTAGAAAAGCATATTGTTTCTTTTCCATTGTTCATTTTTCACTTCCTCAGCATCATTTCCTGTGCCATGGGCATGAAGCGTTACGTGGAGGCCAACATCTCCCTCAAGTCCCACACCACAGTCAAGTACTTCATGAAGATGTGGAGCAGCGTGAGCGACACCCTCATCTTCATCTTCCTTGGAGTTTCCACCATTGGAGAAAACCATGAGTGGAACTGGCCCTACATTTGCTTCACGGTCATTTTCTGTCTCATCTGGAGAGCACTTGGTAGGGGAAATTGTAGATATTGATTTTTCATGTGTATTATTGCTTATGGGAGTGAGGAATGGGATTCCATTAGATGAGAGGATGCTCTGCCCCTCCATCATCCTTTCCTGCTCACTCTGCACGTGTGATTATTCCAGAGAGGAATGCTAGAACTGATCTGGGACATCCCAGATAATGCTTCCCTACTCTTCCATCTTACTTAATTCCAGGTTTTGCATTTTGCTGCAGTTCCCTGCTCTGTGCTCTCACTGGTGGTAAATAGAAGCTCTCATGAGATCTATTTTATCAATGCCTCTGTCTTTTTGACCCCTTTTCCATTGCCATGATCTCTTCCATTGCCACGATCTTCTCTTCCATTTCAGTGTCTCTTAGTCCCTTGGTATTCTCCCAACGGGAGGGAATTTGTAGGTACATACCTTGGGATCAGAGATCCATGAAAAACCACGGGGCCTCTGACCCCATATTCTGAATTGTGGCAGTTTCAGGGATTTCATTCATAACAAGCTCATGTACAGCAGCATCCTTCACTGGGAAACTGGAGGAACGTTCCCATAGCTGTCCTGGGCAGGTGAGGTTTGGGACCTCAGCTGTGAGGATTCTTCTGCTCCTACTCAAGAATATCAGGTCAGGGCTGAAAGTGACAGAATTGGGGAATTTTTGAGGTTGGCAGGAGTCTGTGGAGATCATCTGGTCCAACCCCCTGCCTGAGCAGGGTCAGGCAGGCAGGACTGTGTCCGGATGGCTTTTGATTTTCTCCGTGGATGGGGACTCTACAGCATCCCTGGAAAACCTGTCAGGGTGTTTGACCAACCTCACAGCAAAAAAGTGACCAAAAGTTCCCTATTCCATTATGTTCACAAATAATGATAATGAGGAGCAAGGCGTGAAAATGCTCTCTTGATAACTGATCTCTGCAGTTTCTTTAGGCACAATTTTGATGAAAACCCAAGTCCTGGTCCCAGAATTCCCTGGGATCCCATTTTCATGCTTTGTAAATGACCAGAAAAAATAGATGTGCTGTGTTTCCATTCTCCTCAGTTGCATCCTGTGCTGATTCCATGCTGGGAGAGGCTGGGCCTCCATTCTTCCCTCAGTGTTTGGCACCTAATGAGTGCAGAGTGCCTCAGTTATGGGTATTTTTATATATTAACAATATTTGTGAGTATAACAGCACATATTTTTGGCAAAGAATTCGAGAGCTAAAAAACATTGAACAGGATTTATGTTTACAAACCAGTGAGTCAAGCAGTGAACTCAAATTTGACAGACACTTCAAGAAATTGTTTAAATAGGTTAGGCCATGATTAGCAAGGCAGAGCAGAATGGGGTTTATTAGCTGTTAGGACATGCCAAAGTTTGTTTTAATAACTGTGCACCATACTTGGAAATGTGCTCATTAGTCAGTTTCTTGTACATTCAAGTGTTTTATTACCATGAAGTGGTTTCTCTTAAATTATTTGCTCAGATAAAAGGAGTTCTGAGTTAGTTTGGCTTTTTTTAGTTCAAAAATTCTTCATTGCAAGATATAAGAACATAACAATGCTACGAAAGCACCCCAAAAATCCTCCCTAAGCACAGCCCTTCTGAGAGCAGCTCAAATTATGCAGCACATTATTAGGGAAGGGCTTGGGCTGCAGCTAGCAGAGAAAACCCTTTTCCAGTCAAAATCCCCCTGGAATTAAATAAGAACACACAAACCAGGACAGGAAGTGTCTGAGTGGTCCTGAACAGGGTGTTCCTGTCCTGCAGCACCTTCCCGGGAAGCTGTCAGGGAGCTGGGAGGGGGAGAACTGGGAAGGGGCTGTGCCAAGCCAGGCTGGGAAACTCCTGCCTTGGAGATGGTGGTTGAGATTGGATTTTGGCCTGCTCAGAGCCATCCAGCAGCTCTGGATTAATTGATAATTAGTTAATAATTGGATAGTAGGGAATATTTCTTCAGGGAAAGGGTTGCCAAGCATTGGAATGGGCTGCCCAGGGCAGTGGTGGAGACACCAGCCCTGGAAATGTTCAAAAAATGTGTGGATGTGGCACTTGGGGACATGGGTTAGTGGTGGCCTTGGCAGTGCTGGAGGAATGGTTGGACTTGATGATCTTGGAGGGCTTTTCCAATCTTAACAATTCCGGGATTCTAGGATTCTGGAGGTGCTTGAGGCACTGATCCAGAAGTGGGAGGTGCCCCTACATTTCCTTGCAGGAATTGGGGATTTTTAGGTGGGCAGTGGTGTGTAAACTGTACCCCAGTCCTTCACAGAACACTCCCAGTGCTTTAAATATTTGAGAAATGATTCTGCTGAAATCTGGGGAATTCCTTTGGTATGAGGAAGATCATCTAAAAAGGAAAATAGAGCCCTTGCATGGCAGCACTGGGGCTCTGCTGACACCCAAGCCCTGGGGAGATTTCCTCCTGCTCTTTCCCAAGGTATCTCCAGGAGAAAATACATTCTGCTCAGAATGATTAATTGCATGTCATCTCTTGGAGCAAACTGGCCTTGAATTAGTTTAGGGAATGCTAATAATAATTTATGAGGTAGGATTAAATTAAGACAAAGGCCAGGATATCAGCTCAAGTAAATTTTGCTCCTTTAAATCATCGCCACTGCCTGAGTTGTAGAGTAGGGGTGGATGTGATTCGAGGGAGGCTTTGTTTTACTTATTTTTTAAGTTATAAAGAACTTTGACACCCAAGTGCTTCCCGTCTGCTTGTCTGGGCATCAGTTCTGCAGAGCTCCAGAGATGGGGAAGGTGTCACAAGGTTCAGTTAATTGAGTTCCCTATTCCCAAACATCCCCAGCTTTTTGTTTTCTTCAAACTCCTCCAATGTACAGTCAAAGTTCAGATATTTTTAGCTGGAGGTGTGTGGGAAGATGTTTGATATGTACATATTAAATGCACTGTTTTTATTTCTTTTACAAACACCTTGTAGAGAAGCAACAGTGCTGTGGCTCCAAATAATTCCTAACAAAAGTCAGTGACAGGCACTGCCATCAGTTCTCTCAATGGCCGTTAATCTTTGGGAAATAAGATGTTTATCACATCCATTGGTATTAAAATCATGGCCCACTGATTTAAGGCCTGACTTTTTGCACCTTTCTGCATCTGTTTGTGCATTTGCAAATGGCTGTAAATCACAGCAATTGCTGTGTCACCTCGCGTGGCCTTCCATTTGTGCAGTATAAACCTGAGGGAAAGAAATAGCATTAACACAGGTGGAATATGGCTGTTTATCCAAGCTACTGCTTGGAAACTTTGGGAAATAGGAGGGTAATTTGTGGCTAAATTGTTGCTGATGATTTGCCTCAAAAGCATTTGTAATCTGAGCAATTCAGTCGTTTGTTTTCACCAATTAGAATAAATCAATTAACCAATATTTCAGGACTGTGGCCAGTCAATATTTGTAATCCCCCCCAAATCAGAAATATGCTGAGGATTAAGTTTTGTCTGGAAATTTCAACCTGTTGGATCAGACTGGAAGAAAAATTCTCCAGTGGCATGTTGGGAATATACCCCCTTGTGCCCTGGCCAGCTCCTCGTGGTTGGTGTTTACCAATTCCATGATGTTTCACTGGAAAATGCAAGATTATGAGTTTTCTCTAATTGTTCTATTTGATTGATGTGCCTCAATCTTCTTTCCTGCTTTTCAGGGGTTCTGGTGCTGACTTTCTTTGTGAACAGATTTCACGTGAACACCATCACCAGTAAGGACCAGTTCATCATCGCCTACGGGGGGCTCCGAGGGGCCATTTGCTTCTCTTTGGTTTTCCTGCTGCCTGACTTCCACAGGAAAAAGCTCTTCATTGCAGCAACAACTGTTGTCATCCTCTTCACCGTGTTCATACAGGTAAAACCACTATCGGGCACAAATTCGGGATTCGGTCCCCTTCAGGAGTCTGGTGGAGAAGGTTCCTCTCCCTCACGCTGGAGCTGTAAGTTCTGGTGCTCCAGCACCGACGTTTAAGGAATTCTGGTGCTCCAGGGCTCGGGAGGAGCAGCAGCTCTCGGCATTGCTGTGACATCTAGTGGTAAAACCATTCCTGCAGCTTTCTGTGGGATGAGGGTCTTGGATGTCTCCCTGCTCTTCTCTGACCAGCTGCAAGTCTCGAAGGACTTCTCTAAAATACAGCTTTTAGTTCATCTGGCAAACACAGCCACATTTGAAGGAGAATGTGGTGGAAAAATTGGGCTTGTCTGGTGCTGAAGTGAGCAAGGCTGATGTTTATCCCAAAAAGTAAAGAGTGGGTCTTCACAGGACTGAAGTGAGTGGGATGTGGAGGTTTGGGGAAGATCTCATGTAGAAAAACTCCCTGGGAGCTCCTGGTCAGGGACACGAGGTCCATGTGGAGCTGCTGATCAGGAGCCACCCTCCTCCTGCCCTCGGATGGAGGGAACAGAGGAGTTTCTGGGCCTTTGGGAGCTGGTGGCTCGTGGTGGCAGCTGCCAAGTGGCCCTGAGGCTGAGCATCACCCCCAGAGCAAACTCCTTCTGCTTTTCCTGACTGAACCCCTCAGGCTGGTGTCAAGCACTTGGACAATGTGGAGGGTTGGGATTGATTTTGCTTCCCCACGTCCACCTAAATGCTCATCGTCAGCTGGAAAAGTGGCAGAGGAGGGATCAGAGTGTGTTGTGCCGATGGGATCGGAGCTGGGAGCCGCAGGGCAGTGGGACTGGGCACAGCCTCAGCCTGAAAGGAGGAGAGCAGGGGCCAGGGTGGGGGGGGATGTGCTTAGGTGGAGCTTGACAAGTTTTAAGATGCAAATGTGGGTGAGAAATTGAAAAGCCCCGGTCCCCAGGCACGTCCGCTCACGCAGAGCAGCTCTTGAGCCTCACACAAAGGTTGTTCTAAGGCGGCAGCTCCAGGCTTCGGGAAATCCTTCCCTGGGCCGGGAAAAGGGCTTTTGTGTAACCTCAAAGCTCAGCTGGTGATGTCATCCCCGTGCAAAAGGGTGAGAGTTAAACAGGATCCCCGTGTCGCCGGGGAGAGCCCCTGACCTTCAGCCATTCACGGGAACGTCGTGTCTGCAAAGAGGGGCTGTGCTGGGGCTCCAGGGACCTGCAGTGCCGGGGCCACCGCGAGAACAGGAGGAGGAAAAAACCAGGAAACTTGCTTAAAACCCGAGGCAATATCTTTATATTGCTGGAGCTCAGCACAGAAAAGGTGGGTAAATGTAACAGCAGCAGGGTGAGCCTTCAAAAACTTGGGTTTGCAAATCAAGTTTGTGGTGCTGCTGCCAGGCACATGGATGGATGCATTAGTGGGGAGGGAATATTTTTACCATCCCAGCCTCTTCCATGGTCACTGTGTGTGGAAAGGGCAAGAGAAATATTGGCTGTGGAACAACTTCTTTGCATAGTGGACATTTTTGTTGTTGTTTTGTGCAAAATGTTTTCTTTCTATTCACAGTGATCTCAATATTGACTTGATGGGGAGTGTCTGTGTTAAAATAGGACCAAAATCAAGGCAGAGGTCCTTTGGGCCCTTTTAGGCTGGTTTGGGCCAGCAAAGCATCTCGTCAGAACTCAAACCCACTTCATCCTATGATTCCCTTGGAAATCCTGCTCCTGCTGGCTGGAAACCCTTGTGCCACAGAGGAGTGACCAGCCTGTGAGCAGTTGGGCGTGGCCACCCACGGCTCTATCAGCGCATTCCACAAGCCGGGAAACTCCTCTCCTTTGGCCTTCCTAACCCAGTTGCATAAGGCTCTTCCCACAACAAGCCTGGTTAATCATTTTGAGGAGGTTGACTGAGCAATTCTGAAGTCCTCAGTGCTTCCAGGCAGGCTGGATATGTGCTGTGTAGACCAGGAAGTCCTCTGGGGAGCTCTCTGGGCTTGTCTGGAATGTCACAAACCCACTCATTGTTCTGCCTCTCGGTGTGGTTTTAAAATCAAATACTGTCGGAAGTTCACTCTCCCAACTTACTGGCCCCTGACCTCTGCCATGAAATTCCGAGCAAATATATTAACTGTGGAGGGAGGAGGTTGTTTGATGCCTGCACTGTCCCATTGGATTGCTGGAGGTGGAAAACATTGTGTGAGCCGTGACGGAGCCGTCAGACACTCCCTGGGATGAGTTATCCCTGGTGGGTGGAGGAGCGTCACGGGGGACCTGCAGGTGTGCTGTGAAATGATGTGTGGCCTGGAATGACACATGGGATTCCCATAACAGTCCCAAACACTGCTTTAAAATGGAAACAACTGTGGCTGATTATTCAGGAAGGCAAGAGGCCAAATTGCACAGTCTTTACTTAATTTTTGTAATATCTGTTATTTCGGAATTTGTGAGTTCTGTGTTATTGACTCTGAATAGCGATGCATTTTTTATTGCTATTAGCTATTAAAATGACACATTAATTGTTTCTGCAATTAAAAATGTGTTCAACTGTCCTCCGTGCCAGCATTTGTGACATTCAGAAGTCATAAACATCAACTACTCCATCATTTTTGCTGTAAACATGTCCTGGAAAAGTCATTTCCTACGGAAGCCAGACTAAGAAACACACCACAACAGCATTTTAGTTCTCTCACGAGGCTTAAAGGATATTAAAACTTTTCCCTTGACCCTTCCCACCAGGTAGATGCTTTGATTAGGAAACTTAGTCACTGGCTGGCCATCAAAGATCGCTGGAGTAATGGTGTGTGACACAGTGCTCAAGGAGTGAGCAGACAATTGCTGGCGGAGGCTCCGTGCTGAGAAATCTCAAGGATTATCCTCATTTCAGGCATTTGAACTTGGATCGTTTCAAGCCCCTTTCCATCTGGGAGGCCGCAAGCAACAGCAAACCACAGGCTTGACCTTGGAATTACTGGTTGGCTTTTTGTGGTCTTGGAGAGGCCGGAGGAGGTGAGCGGAGGTTTCCCCTCGGTGCCTCCCCCATCCTGAAGCCTCTCCGTGAGCTCCTGTTGACAGGTTCCTGCCAGGCACAAACAAAGTGTTTGGGGTACACCTGGGAGAACAGTTTCTAGTCCTGTAGAAGCTTTGGGGGTTTTATCCCGCCAGGAAAGCAGGGCCGGTGAGAGAGGCTGCTCGAACACCAGAACGAGGTCGCTGTGGCTCAGCCCCCCACCGGTGGCTTTTGTTCCAGTGTGGGAAGATCAGATGTGAGGAAAGGCTGATTTTTGTGCCGTGGTTGCTTTGCAGGGAATGACCATCCGTCCCCTTGTTGACCTGTTGGCCGTCAAGAGGAAAAGGGAGAGTGCTCCCACCGTGGGAGAGCAGATCCACATTCGGGTAAGTGGAGCATCCGTCAATACATGGCCAGAGCTTTCTGATGTCTTCTGGAATGTGTGTGGCTCCAGGGTCCCTGCAGATCTGCAATTTTACCCAAATCCTCTGCAAGTCAGCCCCTTTCCATGTTGGAAGTCCTATTCAGCTTCCTAACCATGGGTTATTTTTGCATTGGAAGAGGAGCCACCAACTTGATCAGGCTGATGTAGCATCAGGTAGTGCACAAACATGAGAGAAAAAGATTATTTCTTGCCCAAAACTTTAAGCTCTGACCTAACTCCAATTTCTCTGGTCTCTGGAATGAGAGAAAGAAAGAAAATGAGGCTTGGTTGCTTTCAGGATTAGGAACTTCCATGTGTTCTCCAGTCCCATCACCACCATTGGTTTGGATATTTTTGCAAAAAAATGAGGAAAGGGAGGATAAAGGTTTGTGCTGTATTGGAGGAAACCTCTGAAGTGCTCCATCCCTGGAATTATTCAAGGCCAGGTTGGATGGGGCTTGGAGCAACCTGGCATAGTGGAAGATGTCCCATGGCAGGGGCTGGAATGAGATGAGCTTCCAACCCAAACCATTCCATGATTCTGCATCCGTAACACAAAGGTGGGATTTCATTCCCCTTGTTCTCACCATCCAAACGTTGGTATTTGTAACCATAGGGAACTTCAGGGAGAGGCTCAGCTCCATGAGATCAGCTACTCTCCCACTCATCTGAGTCTTTGCATTTGCGTCTGCAACCAATGGAAAATTAATATATTTCTGAAGCTAATTGTTCACTCCCAGCCGTGTTTCTGTGGGTATGGCTCCTTCAGGAATATTCTTGTCGTTGTCTTCTTTAGCAATAAAGCCATTGGGGCTGAGGACATTTGTAAAACCTGTTTGGCATCCTCACAATGGGGTTGGACTGCAGGGCTTTGTCTGAGGTTAACACAACAGCTCAGGAGGCTGAAGAGCCTTTTCCAGTTGTGAACAGAAAAGACTTTGTTCTTTTGTTAGGGCGTGAATGGTAAATCATCTCAGAAATGTGTTTATTAGGAGGTGTGAGCTGAAAATGGCCGTGCATCAATTAAGTTGAGAAGGTAACAATGCAAGTAGTTGGAAATCAGGGATGGAGAAGCCAGAAGCAGCTTTCTTCCTCAAATTTATTTTGCCATCTGGATAGTTGGGGTATTCTGGCTCGCAGGGGTGATGATCAGAGTGTGTGAGTGTAATTTCATGAAATCAGAGTAGTTTGGATTGGAAGGGACCTTAAACCTCATCTCATTCCACCCCCTGCCATGGGCAAGGACACCTTCCCCTATCCCAAGTTGCTCCAAGCGCTGTCCAAGCTGGCCTTGGACGCTCCCAGGGATGGGACACTTCAGTGCTTCCCTCCGATGTCGTGTTTGTGGAACACACAGCTGCCAGCAGCCATGTGAGGGCACTAAACCCACACCAGGCTGCAGGGCTGAGCCAGCTGCTCTGAAACTTTTCTGTCTCTGACCTCCCAAAAAGATAGTTTTAAAAAAATTTGGAGCTGTAGGAAGTTCCAGGGTCATCAGTACCTGAGTGTGGAGGGGCAGCAGAGCAGAGCCCTCTCCCAGTTTAGAGATGCCCTTAGGAGGGAAAGAAGTTTGGGAAATTACAGAGATTTAACTTTTAGGTGGAAAGCCCAGCTGGTCTGGGATTTTTTATATCATTTTAAACAATGGTAATGTATTCATATAAAATATGATATGCTGATTTAATTTAGTAGGAATTGTTTGGGGGAAGGCAATATTTATCATTCATGTCAAAGCTTCATTTGTGCGTTACCTGTATTTATATCCTAAAGATACTGATTTCCTGAGACAAATTTCCTCAAAAAGCCCAAAATGAGCCTTTCCTTCTTGTCAAGGCTCAGAGGGCAGGACATGGGAACCATCAGCCACCCTTACATATCACAGAGAGCAGATTCATGGCCCTCAGCATTTATTCTCTGCTTGCCCACACCTGAAAGCAAACCACTCCAGCACCAACGGATGAGTGGATGAAGAATTATCCCAGTGCCTCTTCTTCTTGTTTCCCAGCTCCATATCCCGAGCTGGAAGCATCCCCTGTTGTGTGTGTGGCTTTTGCTGTTTGCTGGCTGGGTTCATCGCGTATGCAACCGGCGTAGAGTGAAATCCTCTCTCCTCTTTAGTTCTTGGATCATTTGCTGGCTGGCATTGAAGATATATCTGGACACTGGGGACAGTATTACTGGAAAGACAAGTAAGGATTTGCCAGAATACAACTGTGTACATGTGCAGGGAAAAAAGGAGGTTGGTTTCTATTCCCAAAGTTTCCGCTGTGGGCAGCTGGGCCTCGTTCATCCTCGTGGCACGAGGGAGGTGACAGAGGCGCAGCTTTTCCTTGTCCAAGCCGACACCAGGTTTTCAGGGCGCTTCCCTGCTTGCAAAGACCCCTTGTGCATCACCCTAAGAAGATCCTTTCTCCTCTCTGTTGTGTTTGTCCCTTCTTGCCCAAAGAAATCTGCTGGAAATGCCATGGCCATGACACACAGCCTGTCCCAGGCTGTGCACAATTACCATTAAAGAGCTGAGTGTGCAGCACTGCTCGTTGTGGGCTGAAATTGCAGAGGATCTCTACAGATTTCTGTAGCAGATTGTTCAATTTTCATCCAATTCTAGGAGTTTGTACATTTTAAAATTTAAAAAAATGCAGCTAGATTAAAAAAAAAAAATCACAAATACCATAAAATATACTAAAAACAGTCTACCAGGTTTAATTCCTTGCTGGTCCAGGCATAGATGCAGCTGCGTAGATTTTTTAGGAATGCCCATGCTTGGAGGTGCCACTAGAGGGTATGGGAGTCACTGCTGTTGAGGAGCATCGTGGCTCCTTGTGAACAGATCTTACAGAGATTGATGATCTCAGAGGTCTTTTCCAACCTAAATTATTCAACGATTTGAGCAGAAAGGAAGAGGAAATGGCTCAAGGGGGAATCTGGAAGTCTGTAAATCTGTGCCTGCTGCTTGTGCTTGTAGCACTTCTAGAAGAGTTCATGATATATCTGGCACTTTTGGGCAGTTTTTATTGTATTTAGTGAAGTTTTAATATTTTGACTCATGTACTGTAGCACAGGAATAATTAGGGACTGACCTCTTGGACCATCGGTTCCTGAGGAGGAGTTAATGGGATATAATGGAATTTAATGGAGCATGGGGCAGTCGTGGGCTATGACCCTGCTGCCTTGCTCAGGTCTGTTGGTGCTGGGGAGGCAGGGGGGAGGCTAAACCCATCTTGTTTCGTTCTCCAACAGATTGGAATATTTCAACAGCAAATACCTGCAGAAGATCCTGCTCAGGGAGTACGACCAGCCCAAGTCCAGCATCGTGCTGCTCTACGAGAAGCTGGAGCGCAAACACGCCATCGAGCTGGCCCAGGCCGGGCAGCTGGGCCACGGCCCAGCCCACCCCTCCTTTCTGTGAGCAAACACCAGTTAAAACTCAGCAGCTGGGGGCTAAAAATGATGGGATGGATGAGCATCACTCGGCACTGATGGTGGTACATGGAGGGTCACTTGTTTCCCCATGAGTTACAGGGAGATGGTGCTCTGAGGAAGAGGCTCCTGCCCAATTTTGGATGGGTTTGCACTGTTAAATGTTCTGATTGGCCGCTTCAGACCTCACAGATGGTTCTGCTCTGCTACAGCTCCCCGTGGCTCTTTTATCCACCAGGGAGCACATGGACAGCCCAGCTCTGTCGCAAATGCCAAGCTGCCGCTTTGCCGTGAGCTCCAGCTGCAAGGATGAGCTGTTGGCCCTGTTGGCTCTGGTGGGATCCCAAAGGGGCACTGAGATTTGGGGATGCACTTCTTGTTCATCTTCCAAAACAAGGTGTTCTGCTTTCCTTTGCAGCAGCAGCGACAGGACTGTCATAACAGACCAAAAACTGGAGGACACTCCAAATCCTGATGTCCTGGACAACATGCAGGAAATACTGGCGAGGAACCTGTACCGGATCAGGAGGACGGTATAACTTTTCCCTCAATCCATATTTTAAGTGTCCAATAACGCAAATTTCCTCGGTTATCTGAACAGCCCGAGCAGATGTTATGAATATTTCCATAATTACCCAGGATGTCTCTTTGTGAGCAGAGAATAGTTGGCTGTGTGGAGCCAGATCCAGTTTCCAAGTCAGTGGCACATTTCTGTTTGCTGCCTGACAGCTTTTGAAAGGTTCACCCAGTCAGCCTATAATTTCATGGAATATTTTCGGCATCGGTACCCGGCAGTGAAAAGGAGAAAGGAGGAGCACATGGAACTTCAGGCATTAGGTTAGCAGATCCAGCAGCAGCTCCTGGGGCAGAGCAGGGATGGGGTTATCCTCATGGTACGTTTTTTCCCAAGGAAGAGATCTGTGAGTGGGAATTAATCTGCAGAGGTTTTAAATCCACCCAGCAGTTTTGCCATGGAACTGGTACAAGTGGTTAAAGGGCATAAAGCCCACTTGCTGTTGACAGAATCATGGATCATGTCTGGGGTATCACACAGCACCTGGGGCTGTACATTGGAATTGCTGTTCATAGGGAGATTTAGCCTTAAAATCCAGCTAAGACTTTGCTTTGTGGATTACACACAAAATATGGAGTCCGTAGGGGTGGGGCTGGTGTGAGCAGCTCAGCACAGAGGGATCAGCCTCCCCCTCCTGTCCCTTTGCTGAGCTGAGGGAAGCAATGGGATAAGGCTGGGGAGAAACCTATGGACATGGTGAAGGGGATGAAGATGAAGGCACAGCTCCTGTTTGCTCTTAGTCCTGCATTAATCCAGCCTAACCCCTTGTAGTGACAGAGTTATCCCAGCTCCCACTGGTGTTAGTGGGAGATTTCATCTTGGGAGCTTTCAGCCTGGGTGGTGGCTTTTGAAGGAGGATTTATGGTTCCCATTGTTTGCATGATTTATATGGGAAGCTGGGGCTGATGTAAAACCTTAGAGGGGCTGAAGCTGTGAAGGCACCTCGAGCAGAGTCATTGCCCTCGTTCTGTCATCTGCACTATCAGGTGTAACTCAGCCTTGTCATTCAGCGATTTCTTGGGTGACTTCACATAAAAAAGCAGAGTTTGGAGTCCCATCTCCTTTCTGTGGCTCTTTCCAGCCCCACCTCTCCTAAATCGGTGTGTCCCCATAACCGGGCAGGATGGCTGCAGGGGGGGAGGATCCTGGAGGCTCTCCTGACGGGAGGGCAGGGATGGCCCCGTGTCCAACAGCCTCTGTGGTGTCCCTGCAGGGCCCAGCGTACAACAGGCACACCCTGCCTGGGGACAGCGAGCCCACGGAGCAGGCCAAGGAGATCCTGATCCTGCGGCACAAGAGCTTGCTGGTGGAAGTGAGCGGGAGCGACACCTGCAGCTCCAGGAAGGAGGTAAGAGGGAACACAGGTAAGCAGGACCATGCACAGGCTGCTTTCCCTACAGCCTGATTATTGCTGGTGTTGTTTCCTTTGAAAGACAAATCTTGTTACTTTAAAATAAAACAAAAAAGGGGTCTCAATCCCAAATTGTGTTCCAGCAAATAGGAAATACCAAGGGGAAAGCTCCCCAGCCCAGCTCCTGGCAAACCAAGCAGCCATCCTGAGCACCCCGTTCAGTGCTTTGTGAACACAGATTTCCAGCCTGGGAAAGTGCTGGGAAAGTTCTTTGAGTTGGAAATGTTACTGATTGGGCTTCCCTCTGTAGATCCTGAGGTCTGGTTTCCCATGTTTTCTTTTCTGGGAGATTTCGTCAAAGACAGGAATTTGTCTCCCTTATTGTCAGTTGGGGACTGTAAATATTTGAAACTGCTCAGTGTTTTTTCCCCCCAACGCTTTTGAAAGGACAGAAGCATTTTTGTGATCTTTCTTATTCATTCTGGAGGTGAGGTTTTTTTTGCTTTTAAACACGTCTACAGTTCTGGGCAGGCTTGAAAGAAGTAAAATAGAGGGAAGTTTTGCTTACCAGATTCCTGGGAGAACAAAAAATGTTTCCAATTTACTACATGGCATAGCTCCATGTTGGTTCATGTTCTGAATCAGAGGAGAAACAGGGTTAATACAACGTCTGTGCCTGGTGAAGAATTTTGCTCTTTGGAAATCGGTGAGAGAAGCTGGGCCAACATTTACCTATGGGGGAAAAAAATTATTTCCAGGAATGATGCACAAGGAGCAGGCTTGGTCTTTTCAGTTCCTCCCATCCTCTGTAACTCTTTAGAGGAAAAGCATTTATCCCTTGTCTTATTTTGCTCCCAAATGCTCAGGTCAGCAGCAGTGCAGAATCACAGAATATCCTGAGTTGGAAGGGATCCATGAGGATCATCGAGCCACCTCCTGGCCCTGCACAGGACAACCCCAAGAATCCCACAATGCCTGAGAGCGTTGTCCAAACACTCTTTGAGCTCTGGCGGGGTTGGTGCTTGCACTAAGTGCTGAGCCATCTATAAATTTCACCTGCTTCTCCCAATTTTAGGTTTTGATGGCTTTAGCTAGAGCACTGTCCAAATGTGAGCTGTAATCTCTAATCTGGGCAGCTGAGCTCCATCACTGAGGAGAACTAAATGACCTTTTAGAAAGAAATAAATCACCCCTCCCTATTTAGACAGTAATTTTCCATGACAGCACAAGAGCTGGGAAGTGCTGTGGACTTTTTTCCACTCCAATTTCCTTGTGGAAGTGCCAGTCATGGAGGAGCCCGCTGAGAACGGCGGCACCGCACCAAACGCTGCTGCTGCTCAGCCCTTCCTTCCCAGAAAGGTGTTCTGGCTCTTGCAAACAACTTAAAAGATTTAATTTGATCATTTACATGCTGATTGGTACTTACAATTCAGAATAGATAGGCAAGAACATGGCATGTTCCTGTAGAACATTTGGTATAATTAAACTTCAAAAGAGCAACATCAAACTCCGGCTGATTTTGAGCACGACGTTCCCTACTTTAAGGATATTTGATTGTTAACCCTTGTGCTCCTGCATTCTCCTCCTCTGCTGCATTTGGTGGGAAATTCAGGAGCTTTGGGAAAGCTGTTTCTCCTGTTCCTTTGAGTGCTTGCAGCTGCGTTTTGGGGGAACAGAGCATTTACGGGGGAATTGCAAAAGCGGTAGGATTCACTCTGTCTGTACTGACTTGTGGGTGGTGGAAAATGCCCTCTGAGGGTGGGAAATGCCCTGGGGATCATGGAAAATGCCAATTAGGTGCTCAGTACTGACTGTTGTGTCATTGGAGTCACTTGCTGGTGCTGCTCACACCCCTTCACTGCAGCCACCTTGGCCAGGTGAAGGGAAGCAGATGTAAATCCCAGAATGGCTGGGGTTGGAAGGGACCTTAAAGACCATCCAGTTCCAGCCCCTTGCCATGGGCAGGAACACATTCCAGTAGATCAGGTTATCCTGTCCAACCTGGGAGATGATCCCAGTGACACCGGTAAGGGTGGCTCTAACCCAAGAACCATCCCTCAGTGCCCCAAAGGAGAAGCCAGGCCTGTTTTGTGTCACCAGCAGCTTTTCTGCTAATTTTTAAGAACAGCTGCCTCATTTACTGTGAATAGAAATAAAATGATGCCCCAAAGTGAAGGGATAATGCTCTAACAGAGCCCTGAAATATTAACACCATATTAATTTTATATATATAATATTATATAATATTAAGGAGGGTGGGTGAATGCTCTTACTTTGTGCTGTAGGAGGACAGATTGCAGAATTTGTCAGCAGAAAGAAGGAACACTGTGCTAAAAAGTAGATTTTAGCCTATTATAAGCAGCTCAATACTTACAAGTTTTTGGGAAAAAAGGCAGCTACTCATGTTTCTTCCATGCCAAGTTGAAAAGAAAATGGTGTTTTCCTGATTAAAAAAAGATATTAGTGAGAAATGTCGATAGTTAGTGTTAGAGATTTTTTCTGATTGTCAGATATTCCATCTTTTGTAGTCCCAAAGGAAAGGCTTGGCCTTCCAGGTTTTCAGTCAGCAAGAAAACTTGGATGCTGTCGCTCCTCACGTTTTTCTGTTCTACATCTCACCACGAGGTGGAAGCATTACAACTGTGTTTGCAAATCCAACTGGCAATCCAGGGACGGGAAACAAACTTCCAGCAAAGGGCCACTGAAACCCCTCTGGTGCTGGTGAAACTCCTGCAATTCCATTGCCAGTCTTGGAAAAAGCTTTGGTGATACCTTCAGCGTTAGGAGCTGAGGGAATAATTAAAACATCTCTTTGGTTCAGTAGAAACCCCATTTTTTCTGCTTGGTGAGTGTCTGTTTTTCAGTGAAGCTGGTGAGAGCTTTGCTGTTAAATATGAAGCTGTTGTGGCTCAGTTAAACTAATCTCATATTTTATTAGGGGCTGGTTGGTCTTTTGCCCCCAAACAAAATCAGAGATGTGTGGGAGAACATCCTTGTGTGGGTTGCTGGCTTCACGAGGGTGGGGAGGAGCCAAGTTCCTCTTGGCTGCTGGACAATCCATCTCCTTCCACAGGAGAAGCCAGTGCCCTCACCAGGATGGACACAGGTCTGTGGCCAACACCAGGCTTCAGCCGGGGGGATTGGGTTTGGAGCTGGATGATCTTTGAAGTCCCTTCCACCCCAGACCCTTCTGTGACTCTGAATCACCTCTCCTGGGTGGCTTTAGGTGCCTTAGGGGTCTCCTGCACTTTAGGTGCTTTTCCAGCACTGAGAGGGGGCCCTTGGGCTGCATTAGGAGCCTCCACCAAGGAGACTTTGGAGAGCAAACGGGGAAAAAGCCGGGAGAAGCGGCAAGAAAAGAACAATCCTCCTCCCTCCGGAGCAGGTTAAATGATTTACACCAGGCAGAAGGACCTTGGCAGGAGAACGAGGTGACTTCAGCTCTGAACCACAGCCCAGAGGATTAACTCCAAGACTATCTATTTCCAGCAGAAAGTTCGCCTTCCTCCGCCTAAGGACAAAATTCCTGCTGAAGGCTGCTGCTTCCTGGAGCTGTGCATCATTGCTGGCTCCGAGCGCCGGCCGCATTTGGGGCTTGCCTTATTTTAGGCAGGGATCCAGCCCAGCCTGCGCTGGCAGGGCAGATTCTGAGACCCAGGACAGCTTTTATTTACCACGGAGCACCCAGAAAATCCTTGCACCTGTAGCCAGGCAACTTGGTCCTCTTTTCTCCTGCCAAAACACGAGTGCACTCCCCCAGAAGGAGCTTATTTGGAGCTGCCTGTGAGCCATGTGCGTAAATGACACAGTGCCTTTGGTAATTATGTCGGAGCCCTTTCATGGAGCATGCTCTGAGAATCGTTAAATGCCCCTGGGAATGGCTTTCCAGGGAGCCGGGCGCTGCTGCCGGAGCCGGGAAGGCATTGTTATTAAAATGGCCAATAAAAGTGAGAACAAGGGATGGAGGGCAGCGGTCCTCGTTAGGGGAGGGAGGAGAACGAACCAAAACAAAACAGAAAACCAGGCTGGGAGGTGTCCAGAGTTATTTTGGCAGTCTGGGTTTCTGGACCGAGGTGCCAAATCACAGCTGCGTGAGAGACTTATTCCCAGTTTGCAGAGGCACCGAACAATCCAGGCGGCATTGTGCTACCTGATTTTTATTTTTTTTCATTCCTATTTTTTTGTCCTGGAGGGTGGAGATTAGCACTGGAGTGAAAGGACAGGGAGCTCGTTAGTGCCAGCTCGTTACCTGCCTCCTTGGCCTGCAGCCAGCGTGGGGAACAGCCAAGGTGAGAAACATCCATATCCTGGGGACAGCTTTGCCTTCTGCACTCCCTGCCCCATTCTCCCAGCTCCAGGGCTGCTCCTTCCCCTCCTCTCTGCTGAACCATTCCTGGGGAGCTCAGACCTCTTCCAGAACTCAAAACATAATTGCTGTGTTGTGCAATTTTAATTCTTTAAGCCTCTGACACTGGCTCAGTTTTATTTCTAAATCCTTGACAGTCCATAAAGAACTTGCAGTGTTGTTCAGAGAAGCTGTGGATGCCCCATCCCTGAAAGGGTTTTAGGCCAGTTTGGATGGAGCAACTTGGTCCTGTGAGAGGTGTCCCACCCACAGCAGAGGGACTGGAGTGAGATGATCTTTAAGGTCCCTTCCAATCCAGGCCATTCCATGATTCTGTGTTGTAGCAAATCAGCATCTGCAAATTCTTCCTGCCATCTCTTCAGTCTATTTTTAGCAATCCTTCTTTTTTTTTGTTGTTTATTTTTACATGGCAAAAGTTAAACAAGTGGGAGTGGAATCCTGAGGGATTGCAGAGGGTGGGTTGATGAGGCAGGAGTGTCGTTAACAGATTTCACAAGGCACTGAAGTCCTTCTCTCCCTCAGTCCCAGAAGGAGGACTCGTGCTCGGCGCAGGGCGAGGCCACCCCGCAGCCCAAGCTCTGCCGCTCCTTCACCGGTAAGTTGGGGAGCTGGGGGTGATTCCCTGCCCTCCCCTGCTCTCCCTCATCCCTGTGGGATGGCCCAGCAGGTGACAGGAAGGATATGGGACAAAGTGGGGCTCCTTAAATGAGCCTCATGAGTGAGCAAGGAGAGCCAAGAGCCTTCCCAGCCCTGGTGCCCCCTCTCAGCCCAACCTGAGCCTGGTGGGAAGGGCCCTTTCAAAGCCCTCTGCTACAAACAGGGACATCTCCAACTAGGTCAGGTTGCCTCATCCAGCCTGGGATGTAGCTGTTTTAATCCTCAGTTTACCAGGAATACTTCAATTATCTTCTTCCTGAAGAAAAGCACGAGTGTAAGCAGAGAGAAGTGATAAAAACCATTGTTTCCGGGTAAGTTTTTTTCCACCCCAAGGAAAACACGAGCACCGTGGCCCCTGACATACAGCGGTGACAGACCAGAAGGAGATTGTAACTCTTCTGGCATGGTCGCATGGTCATCCCCCCAAAAAGTCCCTTAATGTGACCACTTGAATTCCAGCTGCTCCAGCAGGACACCTGCATTTTCCAGAGCTGGTTTAAGGTAGTCACAGGAATTTGTGTTCTGCAAAGTTGCAGGTGGGGTCTGACAAAGAATGATGATATTGATCTAAATTCTTTATGTATTTCAAAGTATAAAATTGGGTTTAAATTACCTTTTTTGGCTTTTTCTTCCATGGAAACACTGATCTTTGTCTCCTGTTTTATAACTGGGAAATGATCCTTGGAGTGGATCAGCTCATCCCCAAGGAGCACATGGACACCTCGGTGTTTCTTCATTCCTGCTGGCCCACAAAGAAGGATGTTTCTCATGGTTTTTCTCTTCCCACAGTGGGGAACACGGAAAAGGTTCGGGAAGTGAAGGAGAGCCGATCCAAGTCCGTGTGTGCCATCCCACCTCCCCAGCCCACCGGCACGACCTGGGGCGCGAGGAAAGACGTGAGGAAGGAGCTGACTCTGGAGACGTACAAACACGAGGGATGCTCTGGCTCCCCGTGAGGGGTCTGACTCCTTCATGGAGGGCTGCTCGACATGTAGATAATGTAAATAAGATGCACATTGGAAAGGACAGCATGGACAGGGTGGAATATCCAAAGGGGTTTGCATGGAAAATCGCTCTTATTTCCCAGTGCTGCGTTTTTAGTGGGAACTGAGGGAAAAGATGTCCAGCTGAGCACCAGCAATGCCAGGGAATGGCTGAGGGAGCATTCCTAAAGAAATTCTAGGAAAAATTAGCCTGTTCAGTCTGGGAGAATTGCTGAAACTGCCTACAACTGCAAGGAAGGATGTTTTAATTAGGTGAAATATGGGATCTTCTCATTAGTTTTCAGGGATAGGCTAAACAGCAGGGATTGGATTATAGGTTGGGAAAAACCTGATAATCTCAAAGAAGGTTTTATTAGGGGATGGAGGAAAGAGCAGAAACAGCAACAGATCTCTTCTGTTCCTTGGGAACTGATGGATCCTGGCTATGAACATTAATCTCATGAAGCCCGAAGTTAAATGACATAGTTAAATAAGGGGTTGTGTCTTACCTGAGGGATTGTCCCACACCCAGCCACAGTTCTGCTGATGAAAAATTATTGCAGCTGAGATAAAAGGGAGAAATATGTTCTTACTGATTTTTAAAAATTTATGTAAGGAATGGTTCACCTCAAAGTTAAAATGAGGAAGCTCCAAATCCAGTGGTGGTGCCAGGAGATGAGGGTGACAGCCCTTAAAAGATGGGAAGGTTTTCTGGCATGATTGGTTGGTTGCATCAATGCTGTAAAGATATTTTGGGGTGATCTGTGCTGCCATAGCTGGGACCTGTGGGATCAGAGGGGTTTGAAGGTGCCAAGAGGGTGGCCCAAACCCTGGCTGCTTCTCCCAGGAAAGGTGTGAGCCCTTTGCACAGCAGATGCAGGTAAACTCCAGGGACAGGACCTGAGGAAGACAGATAGTCCCAGCTTTGGGCAGTTTTCTTTGAAACTCCTGGTAAGTTCAGGCCTTTGAATTCTTGTCCTTACTGAACCTGACAGGAGAAGTTTTAGTTTTGCATTGACCTTTTTCTTTCTCTTCTCCTTCCTCTGATCCAAGAGTGTTTAATCTGAACGAGTGGCTCTTTTTGAAAGAGCATTAAAAGAAACTGTAGGAATTCCCAGGCTCCCCTCCATGGTATTTTTGGGCTCGCAGAGTCTCCTGTGTGCAGAAATACTCCCTTAGGAGGCTCCTGCATGGTACATTGGGGCTTTCATTTTAAATTAAAGGCACAGATTTGTGTGTATTTGCTTTGCAGTGATTCCGAGGTCTCATTTTCTTCTGAACAAACTCCTTTACAGTGTCCTGGCATAAGCTGAGGCGGTTCATGTTGACTTGAAGATCACTCCATCACTGGAAGTTCACCTCATTGCAAAGGAAAATTGGAGCTTTTAGCAATAGATGTGTGTTTTACATGTGTATGTACATATATGTACATTTGTATAGATTTTAATACAGGCTCGTTGTCATCTTCAGTTAATTCATTGCAATTTTGGTTTGTTTCCTAGTTTAATCCATCATGCATGGGAGCCACGTGGATTTGGCTGTACTTGGTTTAGAAAACAGCCCATCTTTGAGTATGTTGTAATACATGAAATCATCTATGACGTTTATGAATATGTTGAAGTGTTCTAGGTTTCTGTTTCAATTAAACTTGCTGTGTTATGGGATCATCTCTGACTTATTCCCTCCTTGCATCTCCAACATGCTCCTGGTGACATCATCAGGAGCTGGGGACACTCAGGGGTGTCTCTGAGTGTCATTCCAGGCAGATCCTCTTGGAACAGCAGCTCCTTCAACCCTCGGCCAGTGATCCCAAGATCGCGAGTGAGGAAAGCGATTGTAACGAGGGAGTGAAATGGGCTGTTTGTCGGTGAAAGCCATTGCATACAAGGGAGAGAAAAAAAATACTGAGCCTGAAGGTCTTCAGCTCTCTGGGGCTGGAATGTCCCTGTTCACCTGCAGTTTAATGTCCTCAGTGTTTTAAATTTCTCCTTAAATTCTGCGCAGTAAACAGTCATAGGAGGATTTAACTAAGGTGGGTAATTTTTATTCTGTAGTGGGAGAGCAAAAAGGAAATTAAATCAACTTGTTTGTCAAGGAGTTTTTAATCAAGGGTAGAAACTGCGATTGGCTAATTCTTGCTTGGGTTTTGTTTGGTGTTTTTTTGGCTGTTTTGTTTTGGTTTTATGCTTTTGCATCTGAACTGTGTTGTTTTTGTCCAAAATACCTGGATGCTTGTACCATCTTTGTCTTGCATCCATCCTTGTCATCTTTGTACAGCATCCATCATTTTTCTGGGCATCAGGCACTTATATAACAAGCTTTTTCCAATTGAGATTCCCATCAGTTCTCTGCAATATCACTATGGGTTATCAAGGACCTTATCAAACGGTGGCTGTTTTGGCAGGGGCAGATTTCTTTGTAATACTGTTGCAGGCAACAGAAGTGGTTGGAAAAATACCAGAAAATTGAATGGAAATTTTATCTGACGTGGGAAAAAAGGTAAAAAAAATTCCTTGCATTTTTTTGAAATTGTACGTTTTCATCTCAATTCAGCACGAGGGACGTTTCCATGCCAGGATCTCCCAGCCTCTGGCAGTCCCAGAGGCTGCTGGCTCCAGGTGTGCAGTGGCTGCAGAGGCTGCTCCAGCCAGCCCCGCATTCCCATGCACAGGCACTGGCTGGATCCTTCACGGATCCCAGTCCATCCTTCCCTTCCAGCCCCACTTTTGAGTGCTGGGCCCATCAATACCTCCCTACTGCATGAACAATTTCCTTGATCTGCAGAGAGGACAATATTTCTTGCAGGACATTTTTTCCCAATGAGTCACTCTGCCCTAAATTTAACCTTCTGGATACTGTGGATTTTTTCTTAAAATTTCTTTACAAAATATAATAGCCCTGCTAAAGCTTTTATGAAGTATTTTCCAGTCACTTAGTGGCCAAGCCCTCTGACTAGTTTGTATTTCAGCCCAGAATACCTTTGATAATCTTTGCCAGTATCCAGTGTTGGTGGTCTTAAAATTCTACAACCGAGTGGAAAACTGTTAAGTGCTCAGGCTTCAGAGCATGCCTAATTAATTCTTTCCAGGGTTTTAGTCCTTTAAAAAGTGTTAAAAACACGGATTCAGTGTATCATTGAATATTGCATGGTTCTGTGGAAATAAATTGCATCAGTTTGATTCCTTTAGGAGTTCAGAGAGTTTTTGCTCTGTGCTTACTCTGGAAGTTTACAGGAGTCTGTGGAAAGTTCAGGTTAAAATGGGCAAAAGTTGTTAATGAGGGGGAGTAGCTCAATGGCAAGGTGAGAGCGCAAAAACCACATCAGAAAACTCTGTGCGAAGACATCAATCAGCTGCATTTGAAAATCAGGCAAAATCTCCCTTGTACTCACAACTCCAAAAGCATTTCCTCATGTGAACTTTAATATTTTTATTTTGAGCAGAAAACCACACTTGTGTTTATTTTATTTCATGAGTGCTTAAGGAGATTATAATGACTTAATCCTGGAAAGGGCTGGCAGCGCTTGAGAAGCAGGTGAGGCAAATTTGAGCTTTCTTCTCTCCTGACATCAACTCCTGGAGGGGATTCAGCCTCAGAAGAACCATTAAGGATCTTTCAGCATCCAGGCTTATGTGCTTCTTCCAAGAGACGTGGAGATGGGAGAGATGAAAAGGGAGCATGTGATGGAGATGAACTGGAGATTATAATTTTAATGCAGAATTAAAGGGGCAAATGTCAACATGGGTATCTATTGCTCCCCCTTCCAGCACAGCTCAGGCTGGGGGATTGCTCTTTGTGAAGCCATCGGGGACGTTGGTGGCTTTTCCAAGGTAAAGTTGGCAGTGCTTGGGTGCTCTTGTCGTGATCTGGTTTGCTTTGCTGTCCTTGGTGTCTTGTGCTGAGGTTTGGGGAGAAAATGGTAAGAGACTCAAGAGAGATTCTCGCCCACCTCAGGAAACAACATGTGGAACATCTTTTGGGGCAGGACAGATCATAGAGCGATCGAATTGTTTAGTTTGGAAAAGCCCTTTGAAAACATGGAGCCCAACCATTCCCCCAGCACCGCCAAGGCCACCACTGACCCTTGTTCCTGAGTGCCACATCCACGCAGCTTTTAAATCCCTTCAGGGACGGGGACTCTGCCACTGCCCTGAACAGCCTGTTCCAGGATTTCATCATCCAGGGTCTTCAGGCCAAGCTCCGGTGAAGAAAGGTCTGTAGATCTCCAAAGGGGCTCAGTGAAGTCTCCAAAGGCAGCCCTGAAAACTCATCTCTTTATCAAATTCCAAGAAATGCTCTGCTTTCCACATGAGAGAGTGAAAATATGTTGATCTATCTACATAAAATGTAAATTTTTCTGTGAGCGTGGATCAAACCACAGGAAATAACAACACAGACTGTGCTGATGGAGTCTTTGATCAATCCAAAGGTAAAACACCCAATTCTGTGAAAAATCTGAGCTGACTTGTCCCAGCTCTTTGCTAGAATATGTATGTTTTGGAGAGTCACGATTCTGGTTTAAAAGCTTAATGGAAAAAAAATCTTCAGGATCAATTAGGAGTTAAAAAAATACTCAGGATACAACTTTCCCTGGCACTATCATTTGACCTCTGTGGATAAGAGGATGCTGAATGCATCTCCCTGCTGGCACCAGGAGAGGCAAGGGAGGAAAGGGAGGGTTGTTTCCCTTGGGAATTAAATGGTATTTGTGTCTGCCTTTGCATGGAATGTGGTACTGGTCTGTTAATTCACCCCCTGGCTCTGGTGTGGCATTCCAGAGATCCCAACATAGGCTCCACAGGACAACCAACATCATTACCGCTTTCTACAGGCTGTGGGAGAGACCACACGGTCTCATTGCCCAGGAATTTTTTGGACCCTGAAGGTGATGAGCACATGCTTGGGGCTGCGACAAGGAATCACAGAACCATCCTGGAATCACAGGATGGTTTGGGTTGGAAGGGACCTTACAGATGATCCTGTTCCCAGCCCTGCCGTGGGCAGGGACACCTTCCACTGGACCAGGTTGCTCCAATCCCTGTCCAACCTGTCTTTGAAAAGAAACACCTGTCAGGAGTGGGATTTCAGTGCGTGGAGAGACATTTCAACCTTGGGAACTCAATTCCTGTTCCACAGCCTAGGAGTTTGGAGGATGTTTGACTGGGCACCAGCCGTCCTGTGAAGAGCCAAGGCTGGGCACCAGCAATGCTCTGCTTCAGCCATGCAAGGTTTTTCTGCCCGTGGGACCCAGAATTCCTGAGGACACTTCCAAATGGCAAACAGCACTAACTCGGGATGTGCAGTAGCACAAAAACAGCAGCGCCAAACACAGCTGGCTCAAAACACACCCAGAAATGTGGAAGTGTGCATTAATCCCTTTTTAAAAACAAAAATACACAAGTACCCACTTTGCATTTTAATTTTGTGTAATTGCAGTGTGAGCTACAAACAAATCCTCACTCCCAGTGTGCAAATGCTTGTTTTCACCCAGCTCCTCTGAGCATTGCCAAAGCTCCTGTCAGTCGTGTCCAGCTTTGAGGAGGAGATCACAAGAAGAGATGGCAACCAATTGTCCTTGTCACTTCAGACAGGTTTAACCAGGGTTGTGTGGTAGTTAAATGGCAGCTGGTTGGAATTGCACTGACGGATTATTTAGGTGATAGGTAAGTTGTGCTTTGTATTTAATCAACCATTTTATGTTCAATTCAAACAGCTCGCCTCACTGCTGTAGCGGAGCACCAGTGACTGTGAGATGGGTGTGTTATTGCTGTTCAAAACGATGGAAAAAGAGTGGATATGCTGGGTTGAGGTGGGAAAGGGTAATTTGTGTAGGAATGGGATGAGTGGAGGTTCAGGGAGAGTTGATCACAAGAACCTACATGGAAACCCATTGCAGTAGCTGGGAGTGTTTCCAGTGGCATGGCAGGGCAATGGGATGGACAGAATGTGTTTATTCCTGCAGAGTCCCAGCGCTGTGGCTGAGTTTTGACCCTGCATGATGGTAAGTCTGCACCCTGTCCCAGCTCTCCTTTCTCCCTGTGTCGGTGAAGAGAATTCTCTGGATCCTGGATCCTGCGGAATTCCTCACATGCTCACGGTCAGGTTAAACCAGGAGCAACTCTGCCCCTGGGACAGTGAGGGAGAGAAGTCTAACGTATTATTTAACAGCTATATTTATATATATTTATACATTTATATTTATATATATTTAACTGTACTTAACAGCGATATTTAAGAAAGACAATGCAGAGGAGAAAATAAATTATTATAATTTAAATTCTGTTGTGCTTATAGAAGATTGAGTGCATTCATCACTCTGTATGCCTCAATAAGAAGCGTAGTCAAAATTTTCCTCAACCCTCTCCAGGTTCCCGAACCAGTGCTCAGTTGCTTTGAGATGCCCATATGTTCACAGGTAACTTTAAATATTAAACTGATTTGGAAATTAATTTGGCAGCACAAATTCCCATGGGATAGGGAAGTCAACATCATTTCCCCCCCCGTTTAGAGCAGGTCATGACTGAGGCTAAGGTTAGAAAATCAGAACTTGATTTTTACTGTAATTTGAATTTCTTCTCCCAGCCTCCTGGCATGTCACAAGAATGTAGTTATTGCCCTACAGAAATTATAATTTTCCTAGTCTGGCATCCCATTCCTGGCAGTGATCTACAGCAGATGCTCCAGCAGAAGCCCAAAACATTAGGAAGTAAACGGCAGTGAAATTCCATGCAGGAATGTCCTTGTTCCCAGGAGACACTTCTCCCGCAGCAGGCTGGGTGGGTGCGAGGGGTATGGATCCATGTAATCCACTTCTCCGTGGCAGGAGGGAGAACATCATTTACAACTGCAGGACACCCGCGGTGCGTCCGTGTGCGCACCCGGCTGGATGCTCCTTGTTCAGCTCCGTGTGGACCTGCCTGGTGCAAAGGTGGTGATGGCATCACTTCCAAGAGGGCTGGGATATTTAAGATCTCCCAGTGTCTTAAAGTTTTTCTTGGATCCCTGGGGTTACTTTCTGTAAAAGCTCCATCAGAGTTTTGCTCAGAGGAAGAAGGAGACGCAAATTTGTGCCATTTGTGGGACGCAGTGAGAAGTGTCACCGCAGTGGCTGAGCTCCCCATGGGATCCACGGTGTGGGGAAAACCTTTGAGTCCACCTCTGCTCATCCGTGCAGAGAGGGATGGGAAAAACTCCCCGGTGTCCCGGGAATTCTGCACTCGTGACCCAGAGCCGTGTCCTGAGGGCTCCCGGCTCCACTCCTCTGTCAGGAGGAGCCAAGTGTCCCCTTGGACGGCTCCCTGCTCTGCCTCAATAGCTGTTTGTCATGATCCCTAACGCCACAGCTGCTTGCTTGTGCCAGGTCATCTGCTTTTATTAGTCCTGCTCCACCACCCACTGAAACTCACACCAGCCAGGAGATCATTATCCACATCCAAAAATAGCATTCCTCTGGCCCCGCTCTTCCAGAGACCTGGGAAACTTGGGGGTTTTCCTCCTTTTCTGATTTCCAGTTGTGCTGATTTCCCCCCTGCTGCCCCATGAAGGCCGGAGCAGCCGCCCTGGCAGCCGGGATCTTCGGAGGCACCGGGGTGTTGCTCTTCCTCATCGCCTTTGGGACGGATTATTGGCTGCTGGCCACGGACACCTGCGGGGTCTTCGAGCATGGGAACAGCACTCTGAGCACCGGGGGGGTGAGCTCTGAAATCTTGTGCTTTGAAAGAACTTACCTAAATAATTTCAAATCGAAAATTTTGAAATCTGTGATAATATTTATGCTCAATGAAAGTGACCTGTTAATGTAAAACGTCAGCCTGAGGTAAAACTTTAAATTCTTTAAAATCCAAACCAGCTTTTCCATAATATTAAGCATTTTGACTTGAGTAATGTGCGTCTAGGAAACATTAAGACGGCACCTCTGTAATCTGGCAGATATGAACATTAGAGAATGAAAGGCAAAAATGTAAGAGCTTTAGTTGTTGACAGCATTTCCCTCTAAACACAAAAGATAATCTCCTGATATTTGCCATTAAAAGATTTCTCCCTCTGTAGTTTCTTTATTTTAAACTAGTTCATGTTTAAAAGGGTGGGGCTTGGCAATCACTTCCATCTGAAGTGATACAGCTGCAGCACAGACACCAAGCAAGAGTGAACATCAGACGCAGAGCAGAGCAGACGAGTTCCTGCCCATCCAACCAGTGGCCTGGATACCCTCAGAGTAAGATTTGTATAGGATTTTAGTTAGCAGGAGACGTAATTTTCGAGGGACAGTTTGATATTTTAGTGCTAAGGGCTGGTGTCGCTCGTTTATAGATCCCTCAAGTTGGATTTTCGCTGCACTTGCTGTTGTCTAACTCTTCAATGAAATAACAACCAGATCAGTTCCTCGAGCCACCCGCTCCCCCGAAATGTTTCTGTGCCGATCAATGTGTGGTTTCCATTACAAAATGACAGGAAGATCCTTGTTGTGTGCAGACTTTTTGTTACTTCAAAGTTCAATCCAATTAGGTTTGATTTTTTTCGTGGTGCGGTGAGTCACCCTGGGTGATCATCATGATGCCAGCAAGAAATATTTTTCTTTCATTTCAGAATCCCATAATCAAATGTAGGGCACTGTTTGCTTGAGTCATGGTTCCAAGCGACTTTCCCTACTGAAAAGAAAAAAATTATGATGGAAAAAATGCTTGGAGAAGTGAAACTGAAGATGGGGTCTTTAGTTTCAAGCAGCTCAGTAAAGCCCGGGGATGGCAGAGACAGAGAAGTGCCACTTGTTTTTGTGCACTTGGGAAGTGACAGTGTTAATTGTTTCACATTTTAGCTGTTTTTTAAAGTGCAGAAGCAGAGATGATGCACTGCACGACATGAATAAGCATCTCAAACATTTCAGAGACGCTCTTGGCCAAGTGTTGGGGAGCCTGACGCTGAGGCAGTGACTTCAAAAGCACCAGGCGGAAATAGGAACTGCTCTTACTCTTCCCTCTGAGCTATTTTATTTCTATTTCAGACACTGTTTCTATTATTTCTATTTCTGTTACTGGTTGTACATAACAGGCTCTGTTTTTACCTTCTCTGCCCTTTCTTAAACTGTCAAATCCTGTCCCTTACAGATAAGGATGGGCTGAGTATCTGGCAAACTCAGTGAAATGTGCTGTGGGTGCACCGTCAGAGCCACCAGCTGAGGAAGTTTCAGGGCTGAATGTTCCCCTTGTCATAGGATTTTATCCTGAAAGTAAAAGGAGAATCAGGGCAGAGCTCTGGAAGCTGCCACAACGTGATGCATAAAAACATTGAGGCGAGGGAAGTGTAAGATCTCTGGGGAGAACCCAGAGCCCCTTCCAGTGCCTAAAGGGGCTCCAAGAGAGCTGGAAGGCGACTTGGGACAAGGGATGGAGGGACAGGACACAGGGAATGGCTTCCCACTGCCAGAGGGCTACTGGGGAGAAATTCTTCCCTGTGAGGCCCTGGCACAGGGTGCCCAGAGAAGCTGTGGCTGCCCCATCCCTGGAAGTGTCCAAGGCCAGGTTGAACAGGGCTTGGAGCAGCCTGGGACAGTGGAAGGTGTCCCTGCCCATGGCAGTGGTGGCACTGGATGGGCTTTAAGGGCCCTTCAACCCAAACCAGTCTGTGAGAGGATAAATACCTTTAGCAGCTCCCATCTCCTTTCTCTGGTTCCCAGGGCCCATTCCTCTATGGACATTCCCCATGCACCATAAAACATAATTTTGTCACGGTCCTGTCTCCTTTACCAACCTGTGTGTGAGGCAGATAAAACTGGTTTTGAGGATAATTTTAATAAGTTCTTTGGTAAATCTTCCATGACTAAACTTTGCAATATCCTCCCTTCAGGAAAGACCAAAACCTTGTGCTTGCGGGTCTGGTCTGGGGGTTGGAGGAAGGTGTTTGAGGAGTAGAACACACCCAGAAGGCCCAGCTCCCTGACATTCCCATCCAGCTCAGGCCAGCTGGGGTTTAAGGAAAGCAGAGAAAGAGGCAAATGGTTTGTGCAGGTCTGCAGGACAATTTGTTATCAGAACATTTCGTAGCTGTGACGTGGCAGAAAGTCAAGGACAGCAGCTCCTGCATGTTCTCCAACCCCTCCAAAACTGACTCAAAAAACAAATGAAAACCCAGTAAAAAATTAAATCAATGTCTGCCTAAGCAAAAAATACACTGCACAATGATCTCCCCTGTTTCAGCCTGGACTTTCATTCCTCCTCAGGCTGAAACTGCAACAGAGGTTGGGAAGGAGATCCTCACTTTCCACCACGAGGGTTTCTTCTGGCGGTGCTGGTTCTTTGGCGAGGGCCACCCCGAGACCATCTGGACCTTCTGGTACAGTGAGTACAATGCCACCACTCCGTATCCACAGCATTCCCTCACAGTTCAATGGGAAACAAACACAGGAAGTGCTCCCAGGGATGCGGAGACAGTTTTTATTCCATTTTTGTCATTCTCATTGTCTCTCAAAAGCAAACCTGGGTCACTCTTTTTGTGCCCTTTCTGTGTTTTTGTTTTTTTTTTTTTTTTTGACTTGGATTTTGCTCTCAGAGGGTTGTTCACAGAAATGTTGCAACCTCTTGATGCCATTTAATTTATCAGCTACAAAGTTGTGTGAAATAGTGGCTTCCACCAGCAAGGAGAGCCCTTCCTTCCTCCCCCTCCCTCCCAATACCTCTTGATGTTGGTGTTCAGCAAAGTTCTGTAAATCTGAGCCCATGCCCTTCCTGGCATTGCTCTTCTGTCCCTGTTTTCTGCCTTCCAGGTGCTCAGCATTCCCAGCTCCCACTGATTTCAGCACTGGGAAGGCTGGAAGGGCACGTGTGGTGTCCCTGGGTGCACCATGGAAGGCCATGAACACGTGTCCATACTCTTTATTTTAAGATCCTGCTGGTTTTAAGGTCATTGAAATGACACTTGAGAATAAACAGAGAGGGATGCAAAATCCTTTATTTTTTGGAAAACACATTCACTTTTCACAAACAAGTTGAAGGAGAGGGTGAAACCCGTTCTGTGACACCAGTGGGTGCCAACCTGGTGGCCCTGGTGCAGTGAAGGGTTGGCCCAATGAACCAGGTGCTCCCACGAGGAATAGGAAAGGAGTGACGCCACCCCAGGACATGGCTGGCACCAGCCCTGCTGGCAGCCACAACTCTACAGTAGGATTTGGGATAAAACCCCCCAGATTGTAAATAAGTTCTGCAAAGGCTTTAAACACCACAAAAACCTTGGCCCTGTGCCCACCGAGGCCTTGATGGAAGACGTTCCTGTGGTTGTGGAGCAGCACAATCACCTCAGAGGGCACTTCCCTGCAAATAATGCAGGTTCCCACACTAAATTTACTCTGCAGTGATTAAAATTTCAAATGACTTCGCTGTCCCCCAGCCCCTGACCTGTTTCCTGTAAAATCTTGCAGGAATAGTTCCCGCCACCGTTCAACTGAACAATGGGAGGTTTTTCACACAGAAAGTTTGTGATAGAAAAGGACAGGCTTGAGACAGGGAGTTTGCTACTGAATTACGTTATATGGAAATACATAATATAATTTTACCTGAAGTAAAATGAGTCACTCTGATAACTGGCAATTTTTTTGCTACTTCTTTAGGTATTTATTATAATAGGATTGATCATGGCAAATTAATTTGCTGCTCTCGTGGATGTAATAATTAATTCAATAGGTATTCCATAGTCAATTTAGCATGAACTAATGTCCACCTATTATAAAGTGCTCCTTTGAGCTGGGGAACATATTTAAATAAGTGGCCAACCATTAATTAATTCATTTAACATTCATTCTATTACTGTTAATCATGATAAGCCTCAGTGGTATTAATATTGATGGGGCACTTCCATTCTAATTGTGCTTTTCCTTCTCACCAGCTGGAGGTCTTGGGAGCACCTTGTTCTGGTACCCAAACATTTTGACCCTTCCAGGTGGTCAGGCACATTCTCTGGAGGAAAGCAACAATGAGAATATTGACACTGACTTCAGTTGTTCCATCTTTCATGATTTTTGTCCACCTCAGACTCAGGTTATGAAGATGAGAAGATGTGCAAGAAGCAGTCTCGGATCTTTCATAATTCTTATTTCTATTTTTATTTTTCTCTCTAACCAAGATTTATGAGCCTTTCTTCCTCCCCAGCATTCTGATGCCACTGAGGGTTTTGCACAACTGCACATTACCATCTCAGTCATGTAACTGTGATTCTGTTGGAAATAAAAGCAAACAGGGATTTAATTCTTTTTTTTTTTTTTGTCTTTTCCAGCCAGCCAAGCACACCCCAAGTTCTGCATGCATGGCTACCTCTTCCCCATGCCCATTGCTCTCGGACCTTTCCCCCATCCCTCCTATGACACAACTGCAGGTGAGTTTCTTTCCTTCTCCCCTAGCAGCTCCTTTTCCAAGGAATCAGGCAGAGATTTGGGATGTGTGTCAGTGATGTGGTTCTCCTGTTGTAAATGCACGTGGCCAAGCATGGCCAAGACCTTTGGAAAGCTCCTTTACAAACCAGTCCTGCTTGGCTGGCTGCCTCAAGCACACGTCAAGATGTTCTCCCACGTTTTCTCTCCTCCAGCCCAGCTGTGCTGGGATGAGCTCTGCTCCCTCCTGCTGGGTGCTCAGCACCTACTCCTGTGAGTAAGGCAGGAGGATAAATCCACTCTCTCCCATCTCCTCACTCACTGGGAGGAGCTGGAGCCAGAAGACCCAAACCCAGTCCAGTGCTGACTCGGTTCCCAGGTCTAGTTTCCTGGGATAGCTCAGGTGTTGAATTGTTGCAAGACAAAATAAACAAGCCCTGGAAAATCAGTTAAAGACCAAATTGTTAGAAAATCCTCGTAAGTGACTGGCTTATTTTTAATGCACTGAACACCACGCAGTTGGAGAGCTCCCTTTCAACTGGGTCCCTTTTTATTTATGTTTCTCTATATTTTCTGAGTTCTTTAATGAATCAGCTGCTGTTAGGAATTTTAATTTGCTAAATTGGTGGCAGCAGTTAGAATTAATTCAATGATCTTTTTTGAAATGAATTGATTTCTTTAAATAGTGTGCATCAGTCTGCCTTGCCTCCGGGGAAGCAGGGCAGACGTTCTGCACAAACAAACATCTTGACCTTTTCCTTAGCCTTTAGCAGTACCTTTTTTTAGTTTTATTTCTTTTTTTTTTTTTTTCCCTCTATGAGAAATTAATTTAAAAAGAACATTGTCAGTAGGAGCATGTGAGGGAGAGCAGCTCGTTTCTTTGGCTGTGCTGTGCAGGATTCCTGCCCCGGGGAACGCTCCGTGGTGTCAAATGGATACGGGGGACCTGTGCAGGGAGGAGGAGGAGGAGGAGCTGGCGCAGGGTGTGCGGCAAACACGCGGGATAAGCTGTGGGATTGTTTCTGCTTGGGAGAGACGGGCACGGCGTCCAGGTTCCGAATGATCCCGCTGATCAGCACACACTATTTTTTCCGTCCTAAATAAAGGGCGCTGGAGGCATCTGTCCCTGCCTGTCAGCCCGGCTGTGAAACCCTCCCCAGCTGCCTCCCAGGCGCGTCCCTCGGGACAGCCCCGGGTCGATCTCGATGTTGGCAGAGGTCTGCTCCGACCTTAAGGGCTCTGTGAAGGTGCCGGGGAGGGGGGGCTGCACCCCGGGTGCTGCGGGCTCTGCCTGTCCCCGTCACCCCTGGGGACATGGGGGAGGCTCAGCCTCCACATTTTGGGCAGGGGGAGCACCGGGCTCCTCCCCTGCCCCAATCCTGTGCAAAGCCCTCGGGGAGAGCACCCACTCTGCCGTGAGCACCCTTTTCTTTCTAACCAGCCCATCCTCATTTGCAGACGCCAACAAAACAGGAGGCTGTCCAAGGAGAGGGGTCCCTCCAGCTATTACCTGCTCCAGAGATAATTCTGCCTTATCTGCATCCTCTTAGGCTCCCTGAGAGAAACGGGTGACGGGAGGTTAAACATGAAAATGAATTCTGTGGTTTTGGAGAGTTCAAGATACTTATCTCTCCCTAAGTGGCTCTCCTGACAAAATGGTTTCAAATGAGGAAAACGCATCTTCTCTGTATCATTTTTCTTTCAAGTGTGAATCATTTCAGCATTACCCGCTTGCTCGTGCTTGGCTTAAATCGAGCTGGAGCTTCTGGAAAACAACAGGCAGGGCGAGATGTGGTGGTCCGAGGGATCAGATTAATCAGGGCATGGGGAGCAGGGTATCAGAGGGTCTCTGCTGGAAGACCACCATCATTGGATAAGGTTTATGGCAGTGTCTAGAAGACGGCTACTGGGAGACTTAAATTTGTGGGCTACATCCCATCCTATCCCATCTGGTGGGATGCGATGGACCAAGCTTGCTCGGCTCTGCCTGGGGTGGTTGTGCACAACAAAACCCCCAAACTCCTTGGATGGAGAGGCAGCTGCTCCCCTGCCCCGTTCCCTTTCCTGGAGTCAAACAAGGCCGTTAATGGGGGAACTCATGAGCTCCTGTTTTCCCTGCAGTCCTGCCAACAAACACTGCCTTTATTTAAACCAGGAGCCTGGCACCTTCCCGAAGTGTTAATTAAAGTGGAACAAAGCTGTGGTCTGATTCCACCTCTCCAAATTTTGCTATTTTCTTTCCTTTCTTGCCAAGGTTTTCCACACCCCCTGGCACAGCTAAGAACGGTGTCCTTTCCTCCCACCCCCTTTTGTGGTGTGCTTCCTTGGCAAACCTTCCCAACCCTTTGGCCTCATTCCAGTTCCATTCTGTAGGGCATGACATTCCCCCTGAACCTGTGGCTGTTCCAGGTGCCCTGGCAAAGCTGGAGCCTCGGCTCTGCCTGTCACAGCAGCGTCACAGGTTGTTGTTTTTACTGTTGCTAAAGCAGGAGTTAAACATGGACTCATTAAGAAAAAGACTTCCGAGGTTGAAGAAAGCCTCTTCCATCTCCTTTCTCTGCCTTTGCTCCTGTTGCAGTGTACAGAGGTTTTTGGACGGCGTTCATCCTGCTGGCCGTGGCTGCCGGGCTCGTGGGGGGGCTCCTGCTGGTGTGTGGGGTCCCCTTCTCCAGTCCCCGCTCCTACAAAGTCGGGGGAGGATTCCTGCTGCTCTCAGGTGAGGGGATACGGCCGGGGCAGGGTGGCTTTGGAACGGGAGGCAGGTGGGGATGAGGTGCTGCCGTGGGAGATGGGGCTCTGATGGGAGCAGCAAAAGATTTCCCTCTTCCCCTGTGGAATTAAACCCCTGTGAGCTCTGAGTAACCTGGTCCAGTGAAAGGTGTCCCTGTCCGTGGCCTTTATGGTCTTTAAGGCCCCTTCCAACCCAAACCATTCTGTGATTCCGTGATTCCATGCTCAGCCAGGCTTTAGCAAGGTAGTCCTTAATCCTGGCAAGGCTGAGATTTTTGAAAATCACTATTATTTTACTGTTCCTCTATGCAACCCTTTTATTTCAGTAAAGGCTGCAGGTGTGTTCAGGCTGGGCAGCATCAGCCCCGCTCAGTTCCCCAAAGCCAGGCTTTGCATTTGGGCTGCTCCTGCCTCTGCTGTTAGCTTTGATAGAGCTGGAAACCCACGGAGTGATGAAAGGCAAACCCCGTGATCCAAAATGAGAGGGCTGGCTTAAGGAGACCTGAAAAGATGAAACGATGGCACTGCAGGAAAATGAATTAAAAATAGGCATTTATTCGTTTTTCCCACTGCTGTTACCAATGATTCTACTGAATTATCACTTGGGCTTTTTCCTCTTCTGTATTTGAGAGGAATAACTGGCTTCAATAGCAGAAATACTTGATTTATACCAGTGACTCAAACTCAGAAAAAAGCTCTTTTATGACTCAAGCAGCCACAAGCTGTAGCTCAGTTGAGCTGCGCCAAGTGAAGAACTTCGTAATGAAATCAGGCCTTTCTCTGAAAAAAACACTGCTTAATTGCAGTTCCTTCACCAGCTCCTGCTTCCTCATATCTGGCATAAATCAAACATGAGACACTGTCTTTGCTCTCACTTTGGGCTTCGAGTGTGCCTAGATTTGGGGGGCCTGAAAACATTAATGAAAATATGTAACAAGAAAGGTCCTGACACTGACCCATGTCCCCAGGTGCCACATCTACACAACTTTTAAATTCCTCCAGGGATGGTTGTTCGACCACTGCCCTGGGCAGCCTGTGACAGAGATGGGCAATGCTTTCCATGAAGAAATTCTTCCTGATGTCCAACCTGAACCTCCCCTGGCACAGCCTGAGGCCGTTCCCTCTCCTCCTGTCCCTGTTCCCTGGGAGCAGAGCCCGACACCCCCCGGCTGCCCCCTCCTGTCAGGGAGTTGTGCAGAGCCACAAGGTCCCCCCTGAGCCTCCTTTTCTCCAGGCTGAGCCCCTTTCCCAGCTCCCTCAGCCGCTCCTGCTGCTCCAGCCCCTTCCCCAGCTCTGTTCTCTCCTCTGGACGTGCTCCAGCCCCTCAATGTCCCTCTTGTCCTGAGGGGCCCCGAGCTGTCCCCAGGGCTGGAGGTGCCCAGCAGTGCCAGCACAGGGGGTGGGCACTGCCCTGGGCCTGCTGGACACACCTTGGCTGGGACAGCCCAGGGGCCATTGGCCTCTTGCCCACCTGGGCACCCCTGGGCTCGTGTCCAGCTGCTGGCACCAGCATCCCCAGGGCCTTTTCCACAAATAGGTTCCCAGCCATGCTGCCCCAAGCCTGTAGTTTTCCATGGGGCTGTCGTGATCCCATAATGGATGGTAATCCAAGGGCTGTACCAGGGCAGGGAGCTTTCTGTTCCCATCCGTAGTCCAGGCTCCCAGGAGGCAGCAGATGTCCCTGAGGATGTCCCTGGGGAGTGGGTCCAGCCTGCACATTGGGCAGAAATATCACAGAAAAGGATGCCAAGTAATACTCAACCATCTTCTTTTTTTTTTTTTTTTCATTGTTTTTCCACTTTATTTGACTATTCCTTGATTAAAAGGCTGGGGCTTAGAATGTGACACTTTTTAGAAGAGCTGATTATGCATCACATAAACCTCTTGGCATTAGACAAAGATGCTGCTGTTAAAATTGAAGTTTGTGTTAATGCAGCTTCAATCTGAGCAGCAATCATTGTTATTAACAGTCATTCGGGGGAACGAGTTCAGCTGGAAGACACTTCCTACTCTATTTTCCATTCAAATGATAGCAGAAGGATTCAGTGTGTTTTTCAGCAAAGTTTCCTTAGTGTTTCAACTATCCTTTTATTCGGGGGGGGCTTATCCTGATCTCAGACCTCTGGATCCTGCTTGGCCCTGGCTTCTGGATGGATTTGGGCTGCATCCCTCCATGGTTGTTTTCTCGTCAACCCTTCTAAAAATATTTTGCATAATTGCACTAAGCAGTAGGAACAATGGATTTAACACAGCCTCAAGTCTCCAGCCATCCCTTTCCTTCGGATAGAGGGATGGGGAGGGATGCTGCAGGAGAAAGCGCCTCTTCTCTTCTAATCATGGCCTGCGGGTCAGTGTTAATTAACCTCCCTCGCAGAAATGATCTCTCCTTGAGGAAGTGTGAAAAAGCTGGCAATCTGCAGAGTGGGAATGTGGTCTGGCAGTCGGATGGGGAGATGGAGCACCAGGACTGCGGGATGTCCCGGCCTCGCAGGGAACCCTTCATCGGCAGCTTTGTTCTGCCCACAAACTCCCTACTTTTGGGACAGGTCGTGGTTATTCATTGCAAAAGGATGTCTCTTTTTCTACCAAAAGGCTCCAAAGGCACTATTGGTGGAAATGCATTCCCAGACATTTATGGGTGACCAGCCTGGCATGGTCCTGAGGAGGGCTGTGTGTCCCTCTGTCTCAGGGGAAGTCCAGCACCAAAGGGTGAGAAATGTTATGGCTCAAGTGGATCCCTTCGGATTTCCCTCTGAGATGCCTTTTATTTACTGTACATTCCAGAGGGCAAATCTGGCTGTGCCAGCTCCCGTAACCAATGGACTGCTCCATGGGAGGTGTTGCTGAGAGCCCTTCCAAAGCATTGGAGCCATTTCTCTGGATTTCCTCCACTGGGTGACTCTGGAAAGAGCTGGAGCCCATCTGATATTTGCTGGTGCTGCCTTTGCACATCCACAGCCCCAGCAGAGCAGTTTTTCCTGCCAGCCTGCTCCCAAAAGCACCTGGAATACATGAGCCAACAGCCAGCGTGCTGCTTTCCTTCCAGCATTTGCCGTCTTGGAATGAGCTTCAGTGGCAGATCCTGATTGTCCTGATCCTGCCTGGCGCTTGACTGTCCCCTTGTTTCAGTAGTCAGAGGTTGGTTAATTTCACTACAATGTCACCAAGAGGGTTGGGTGAGCTCTCTGCTGCAGCTTCTGGAAGCTCTTTGAGTTGCTGAGACAACTTTCCTCGTGCTCCTTCATTTTTCCTACCTTGTGCTCCTGGGATTTCTTTTCCTTTGGGCATTTTAGAGACCAGACTTAGAAGTGCAGCACTGGCAAAGGTTGCCTAAAGAGGCTGTGGATGCCCCATCCCTGGAAGTGTTCCAGGCCAGGTTGGATGGGGCTTGGAGCAACCTGGGATGGTGGGTCTCATCCCTGCCCATGGTGGGACAACCTGTTCTTCAGTGTGACCCAGCAGCAAGAAGAAAAAGGCAGATTTCCCAGTCCTGTGAGTTAAAGTGCTGGATTTTTTGCTCAAATTCTGCTTCCCGAACGGAGCAGCTCCGCTTTGGCAGTCTCAGGCTCCCCACGTGCAGTGAAGGCTGACAGTTATGGAAGGGCAGCTGAAGGTCATCCCTCCATTTCCTCGTTATTAACATCCTTTAAGAGGTAACGAGTGAGAGAGCAGAACGAGTCAAAGTTCATTATTCTCCTAATTAGCAGATTACACAAAAGTTCAGTAGCTTCCCCAGAATAAGAGTTAAAGATTGAGTTCACTCACCTGTCCCCACAATTAGCAGCTATAAAGGTGTCACAAGGAAATAAAGTGAGAGAAGGGAAAAGCTCCACTTCAATTTACCCACACGGGAGACGCGGGTCCGCTGGGAGAGGGGGATGGAGCTCCGGGCTCCCGGATCTGCAGTGCACAAAGGAGACAGGTTTAATACCCCACTGCAATTTTCTGGCAATTAGCCCCTCCCCAGAAGATGCCGTTGACCTCATCAGCCTGGAGATGGAGTTTCGCAGTTAATTTTTCCTGGTACCATCCTAATGAACAGAGGCAAAAGGAGGAGAGGGAGAAGGAGACGAGGGAAGGGATCACTTGGGTAATTTTCCGGTGGAGGAAGCACAGGGATGCTGAGATGAGCATGGGGATGAGGTTTGGTTTCACTTACCCAAACCCAACACATGCCCTGTGTCTCAGGTGTGGGTGCCAGTGCCAGTCTCATTTTTAGGGCAGAAAACGACACTTTTTTAGTTTTTCATTTTGCTGCCCAAAGCAGGAAGGAATCGGTCTCTACATCCAAAGCTGCCAGGAAACAAAGATGATTTTCCACTTTCCACTAAAAGCCCCAGAAAGGAGGGAGTAAAGTGAAACCTGTTCAACAGATGAAAAATCCCAAATATAACAGCAAAAACCCCAAAATGCCAAACACTTCAGTGATATGGGAGTGAAACTTCCTGATTTTCTCATGATGAAGACTCTGCTCATGGCTGTAAGCGTGACAAATTTCAGGCAGGTTCAGGGTTACTTGTGATTACTCCAAACAAGGATTTCTGGCTGAGCAGATTTCAGTAAGCTGCCCTTTCTGAGCTCCCACCGTCCTTTGGCTGCACCTGCCCTTCTGATTTTCTCTTCCCACCAAGGACATGGTGTAAATCCCAGGGATTCTTCATCGCTCCGCTGTAATTATTCCAGGGAAGAAGGCTGCTTGCTTTACATATTCTTGTCATTTGCCCAGAGTGTGAAAACATTCTTAATTTAGATGCCATGGCCGTGCCATCACCTCCAGTACCTGTTTAATAATAAATCCTTCCATACAAGACCTGGAGCTTCTCCTGAGGACTGAGCAGGGACCAATTCCCATTCCTCATCTCATGAAGAGGTTGGGGATGGTGCCACCCACACATGGGACTTCCCACGCCCTTCTCAGTAAGAACTGGAAGGTTTTGATCTGATTACTTCAAAAAATGAGACTTAGGCCATCTAAATTGTCCTGGGAGAAATCAGCACAGAATTCCTGGTTATTTAAAGCAAAATTCCAAAGTACTTTTCCATACCCACGTTCTCTGTCCCACTGGGGCTGCGCTTTCATTTGAGTCTCTTACGGTAGGTATTATAAGTTAATGAAATAGAAATTGATCTTTAAAGGAGCACTTTTCAAGGTTCAGTTGCTATCTAATTAATTTAATTTTAAATTACATCTGTAATAAAGACTTAATTGCCTTCTTATCAATACATTGTATTTTGTAAAGGACATGCGACTATTTGAACACGCCATCGTTTTCTTATAGTAGAATAATTGGTATTTTAAGCGTACAACTATCATAGTAAGTGTAAAATATTTATTTGTGCACTTAATTTCAAGTGGTATCAAAACCTCAATGAACATGCAAATGTTCCAGCAGCTGCTGTTTAACTCCTCGCCTGCCTCTCCAGGAAAAACAAGGACTCCCCCTCGTCAGGGAGAACGGCTGGAATACCAGCGTGGGGAGATGTAAAGAATATTTGTATGGCTACACCAATTTTTGATTGATAGGGCTGCACTTTTTCAGGGCATGGGAGGCAATTTAGCAAATGTGACAGCTTAGGGTGGGGAACTGCAACTTCTATCTCATTCCTGGTGAGGACTTCAAAGCCTCTTACCTTCGTGTGAGTCTTATTTTTGTCTCTATGACGTTTTTATAACTATTGTAAACAGAATCACAGTAAAACACAGACGTGTTTTCTCTGACTGAAGATTCAGTAACCTCCCTAAGCAGACAAATCAATGTCAAGCTTTACCCCTTTCCTTTCCTTAGCACAAGAGCTGGATTTTGGAGTGTGTAAGCTGCCAGGAAGAATAATTAAATACACCACAACTACCTTTGATTTAAAAATGGCAAGGGGAGAAATTAAATCCTGCAGAAGCCACAACACATCCACAGAACTGTGTGGCAACTTGTCAACTAAATTAATTTCGAGCTGTTCACTTCAACCATAAAAAATAATATAAGCTGTGATGTATTTCTTTCATATATGTGTGTGCGTGTATATCTGTATGTTATACAGCACCATTTAAAAATAGCAGCTTCTACCTGTGAAGTAGCAAGATCAGATATTTCTGAACTGCTTTCAGACCTGTCATCACACCATCACTGTTTAGCTTTAATGGATGTTGAGTTTAAAATGCGCCATAGATACATATTTTTAATGATACACAGTAAATGAGATTTGGGCCACTCTAATTTTTGTCACCTGCCTTGAGCCTCATGGTATAAGCTGCTTATTATTCTTGTTATTATTCTGGTATTCAGTAGCCCACCTAAGATTGATATCTCATGGCTGTGTGCCTTTCCCACTCCATAACCTGTTGGCCCTGCAGGCTCTGCTGGCTCTGGCGGTGGCAGGTTCAGTGCCAGAATTTTCCCATCAGCAGGATTGATCCCGGCATCTTTGCATTCCTGGTAGGAATTGGCTATGACACTGCCTGGAAGGGTAGATACAAAAAAGGAAGAAGTAAGTCTTGGTGTCTCCTCATTCATCTCTGAGTGAAAAAGGTGAAGCATCCCGTCTTTGAGAGGTGAATGCAGGTCCCTGCTGGGAACATCAGCCCTGCTCCGGTGGTTTCTCCGTGGCCATATCCCACTGGAGCAGAGCCTTCAGAAGTGCTGGTGGTCAAAGCACAAGGGGTCAGAGGGCAGGAACTGGTCACTGTGGTGTGGGGCTCTCCCATGGTGAGTGGCCTCGGCTTCCACAGGAACCTGCAGAGCAACATCAGGAGCAACGATTCCGCAACACGAAGTTTGGGTGCAGAGCATGGATGAGAAGCTGTTGTGATCTTTTTGATGCCTTGAGAGGCCTCCTTGAAACCGAGACTAGACAGGAGTAAGAGAATAAAGGTGGGTATTTATTTGAAGGCCTTCAAAGGCACACCCTGGGGAGCCAGAGGCTACTGCCAAGATGGACCCCAAGATGGACGGCAGGTCACAAGTTCTTCACAATGTATAGGTTTGGTTCATTTGCATATCAGGGTTAATTGTCCAATTAAAGCTTCAGTTTAATGATGTAATTCCCCTCAGCTTGCCCCCCTTTAGAGGCTTTTGGTTTATACTTTTTGGGCCTAGGACAGTCTGGGTGTCCTTGGAGAGCAGGCCTGGAGAGGCTTTGTTATGTCTGCCTCGCACAAGAGAGCAGAAGTTAACAGGCTACAAGAAACTTCAGAGTTACACACCAAGCAGTACAGGATTTCAAAAATATAAAAGGTAAAACCTTAGGCATCATTTTCTCACCTTTATTCCTGTGTTTCTTGCACAGACAATAACTCGGTTTTGTCTCTCTTCCCAGGAGGTTTGTTTCTCCTGCTCGTGTTTCTCTTTGTGATGTGGAAGGAGTTTGCAGCTGACTTTCAGAAGTACATCCTCCTGGAGAGGAGCGAGAAGTGCCTGGACGATGTCCCCGTGCACGTCTACTACGGGTGGTCCTTCATGTTTGCCGCCGCCGGGGTGCCCCTGGTGTTACTCTCTGGACTCCTCTTCTTCCTGGTGGGCAGAGACATTATGGATTCCCTGCAGTAAGACAAACGTGGAGAGGGCTTTGAGAAAACTGGTGATGCTCCTTGTAAAGAAACACTCCCAAGTTTTGAGGACTTGATCATTTTTGTAGCTGTAATTGTCGGGGTAGGTTACACTCACTCTTATGGGGAAGCAGGGATGGAGAACTGAGCATCCATAGAATCCCAGGATGGTTTGGTTGGAAGAGACCGTAAAATCAGTCCCATTACCCCACCCCTGCCGTGGGCAGGGACACCCTCCCCTATCCCAGGTTGCTCCAAGCCCTGTCCAGACTGGCCTTGGACACTTCCAGGGATGGGGCAGCAACAGATTCTCCGGGCACCCTGTGCCAGGGCCTCCCCATCCTCACAGCCAGGAATTCCTTCCCAATATCCTATCTGACCCTGCTCTCTGGCAGTGGGAAGCCATTCCCCCTTATCCTGTCCCTCCATCTCTTATCCCAAGTCCCTCTTCAGCTCTCCTGGAGCCCCTTCAGGCACCGGAAGGGGCTCTGAGGTCTCCCTGGAGCCTTCTCTTCTCCAGGTGAGCACCCCCAGCTCCCCCAGCCTGGCTCCAGAGCAGAGGTGTGCAGAGCACTGCCCATCCCAAACCAGCCCCAGCTGAACATCCAGCTCCAGCCTTTTTCCACTTTGGAGATATTTCAAGCACGTTTGTCGGGTTTGCACCAGTTTTCTCTGCAGCCCAAGGGAAAGCAGCTCTCTGTCAGCACAGCTCCACATCCATATTCAGCAGAGCTGGAGTTTTACAGCATTCCCAGCATCCTGGTTTCTTGTAAAAGGAAATCGAATCTGGCTGCGACGGTGCAAGCAATAATGTCTATTTCTAAAAAGCAATTAAGGATGATTTTTTTTCTTAGCTGGCTCTAATTGACGACAAAGGACAACCATTTTAATGGATGTCGGGAAACATGAGAAACTTTTTCTTCCTTAAAAGCTCTGATTCTGAAGATACCAATATACCTGGACCTAAGCTAACTTTCAATAAGGGAATAAACCAATTTCTGTGGCTTGAAACAGAACATGAATTAATTAGTATTTCTTTACAGCAATGCTTTACCCTGCATTTAATATTTTCCCTGGATGCAGTTTTGTGGGGATTCCCAACCCAAAAACTGAAAGATGATCCTGGTTGAGGGGAAAGGAGGGGGACAAGGGCATGATATTTTGATATCACCTTGGGTTGTGCCTGTGCCCCATCAGTTCTTCAACTGGAAATTTCTCACTATAAATTTGTTTTGAATAGTTTTTGTCATTACTCTGAATTGAGTATTTTCCCTAGACACAGTTTTGGGAAGTTTCTCAACTCAAAAACTAAATAATAGTGGGAGCTGGGGGAATGGGAGTGGGGACAATAGCATTGGTATTTTTTTGGCTTTGTCTTGGTCGACGCTGTCAGGCAGCTCAGCTGGGACCTTGTTGTATTCTACAGACACCTCACAAGAGTCAGAGCCAAAAAGACAAATTCTGTAACATTTCAATGCATTTAAATTCTTGCAGTCACTCAGGTGATTGGCTGATGTGGCAGTGACCCTACAAAGAGCAATCACCTCCTAATTCTCCACCAAACTATCCAGGTACTGGGGCTGAAATAATTTATCCTGAATATGCAGAGGTTTGTAAAGACACTTGAGAAATGACAAAGATTTGATCTTGTCATGCTTTTTGGGCTGGAGCGTGGTGCTTTGAAGTAGTTTGTTGGGTCCTTGCTTGCTGAGATCATTTGCATAAATTTTAAATCAAACTTCTCAAAATGCGCCGTTCTCGTGGATGTCAGAGTTTGTGCTCAACTCACATCTCCTGAGCTTTATGTCACACTATTGACTCAGTGCAGTTAATTAATAATGGAATGTAAATCTCTGCTAGGAAGCGCTGAAGATTGTTGGCAGTGTAAAAATGTTTGTTAATGCTCTTCCTAAAATATTATTCAAGTCTGGCGTTTCTTTCCTTTCGGAGCAAGTTCTAATTATTCTTTTACAAGATTCATGGCATACACGGAGTGAGAAATTGTAATTCCCCCATGTAAAGATTAGTTCTTTCATATGAATAACAGGCTTGGGCTACAGTTCTTAAGCAATATCCACACTGTTTTCCCTTAATAGAAATCTTGTTTGAATAGAATTGGGATATGCAGGTAAAAACCATATTTTTTTTCCCAGTGAATGGATGTTTCATGACATTCCCAAATGCCCAGAGATTTTAGTGTTTTATTTGGCCATTCTAAACTGGGTTTTTTTCCTGATTCTCCTTGGGTTATGCCTGTTCCCCCTCAGTTCTTCAAGGGATAATTTCTCACTATAAATTCCCTTTGAATATTTTTTGTCATTTAATTATCTATTCAATGTGGAGATGAACACTTATGGTCACAAAGAATAAAAGTATATAATCCAGGAGCAGAAGAGGTCAAGATTTACAGTCACTTGCCTTTCACTGATCCCATAAAACAAACCAAGCATGCAGAAATGATGATCCCATAAGAGACACCAGGGCAGAAGAATGAGAATGCAGCAAGAAATCCATCAGACTTATTGATATCTGTGAAGCTGAGGATCCCTGAAGTTGTGAATATAGAAGTGAGTTTTATATTATAGAATGAAATATTTATTAACTTTCTCCATCTGTTCTTTAAAAAATTTAGTTTGATGTCATCAAGGCATTTATGGAATACATTTAGCTTAATCATGCATTCATGCCTTGGGGAGTAAAGCATCCCTGGAGACTTGCTCTTTCTGGATCAGCTCTAGAACAAGCAATAGTTTAAAATTCCATCATTCTTTGGAAAGAAATCCCATGGCTTTGAATCGTTCTTGAACAGAGGGTGTTTCATCTTGAATATCTTTGGTATTGAGTACGCTCCAGTTGTTGTCTGGTATTGAGCTTTTGGGTAACCTCATCAAATCTCTGGATCTTCCACAGGTTTGGAAAATCTCTCAATATTAGATATGTATCTAATAGTCACAACAATAAGAAATAATCAGATTGTAGAGTTCATAATCAAAGCAATTAACTCCTCCATTAAAATTCCATGTTTATTGCCAGCACAAGGCCAAACACATCATTTTGGTGGATTAAAGAGTCCAGTTCCTTTGCTCTCAAGTTTCTTGTGGCAAGTATAACTCAAGGAGACAAAATTTGCCGTGAGAGTCATCATTTCTGTAGGAGAAATTTCAAAAAAGAAACTCATGGGCTCAGTGGTAAAGTTGGAAATTGCAGAAACCACGGTTGCTTTCATCTGTTGAATGTGAAGTTTGATGAAAGGATATTATAGAGTAGTGACAAGGACCTAATTCTGATCCAAGTTTTGTCATTATAAATCATGAGTAATTCCGAAGGCTGCAGCAGACCCTTATCACTGCTAAACATCTGTAAGTCAGATCAGAACCGGGACTAATAAATACATTCAAAATGCATAATTAAAACAGTGATTTCACATCACTCTGATGAATTTTAGTCAAGGATTTCTTCAAGGATGCTTTTCTCACATTAGCATTTGATGTTAGTAAGCAATGAATAATTCCATTTTTTCTTTCCAACATCTGGGACACTTCCTGCTTTATTTGCTACTTATTGAGAACTCTGCAGGAAATATTAATGAATCCTGGGTGTTGAAACATGGGCCCTGTGGATCGTGCTCAGGAGGCAGCCTCACGGAGGAGAGGAGAGGTGTCTTGAGATTAAGAGCTTGATTTTGGTGAAAGATATTGGGAGATTTGCCAAACCTGGGGGAGATACAGGGATTCGGGGAGGTTACCCACAAGTCCCTGTACCACCTTCTTTCATGCCATGGAGCTCTTCCCTGAGCTCTTCCCTCATTCCTAAGAGACAACAATTAATGATGAAAGTCTTTCCCCTTGGTCAGGTCAGCTCTTTCTCCAGTGATTCTGAAAGCCAACTCCCAAGGATGGCCCAAGGCTGGGAAGGCGCTGGTGCTTGGGTCCGCCTCTCCCAAGGAGAGATGACCCAGGAGCCCAGCACACTCTGAGAACATCACTGCCCTGCCCAGCTGCTTTCTCACACCTCCAGAGGATGGGAGGGTTTTGTCTTTCTTGGGAAATGATGAAGTTCTGTGTTTGGAGAGCTCTGCTGGCCCTTCAGAGCAACCAGCGGAGGAGATCTGAGCTCCTGAGCACCAGGAGAGCTTCCAAAGGAGGAATTGAACATTCTTCTGTATTAATGTGGAGTGACTTTGGAGGTTCAGCATCTGACCAGGGGGTAAAAACACCCTCTGCCATGGAAAACAGGTAAGTTGGAACTTACCCAACTTCATTCCAGCTGGGTGTGGAACAGCCCCTCTGGGATTTATTACAGCCCTTTCCAATTTTTCCTTTTTGTTGAGAAAAATCCATCTTATCTGGGCAGGTTGTTTTTTGACCTTGTTCAGACACATTCCTGCTGCCTTGGTGGCTCCTCTAACAAAATGTGAGTGTGCAGAACCAGGATCCCACCTGAGCTGCTCCCCAAAGGTCCCTGCATGATCCAGGCATTGCCAGAGATCCCTTGTCCCCACAGTGCCCCCAAAACACGCCGGGAAAGGGGAGTGCTGGGGTGTTACATCCCTGTGGAAGATGCCCACGGCCCCTTCCTGCACCAGCCCCCATCCTGCTGGCTCAGCACCTCCTGAAGTGCCCCTTGTCCCTCAGACAGTGCCGGGGAAAGGCTGGGGGGAGAGGGCACAGATGTGGTGCAGCAAATGAAGGCACAACCCAAATTAAAACAAATGGGGAAAGGGGAGCGGGCTCCATGCTCGGAGCACGGGGCTGTGCATTACGGCAGGATTAAGCCATATCAGGCAGAGTCCCTTTTACAAGAGTGCACAGCACCTCAATCCCAGAATCAATAAGCTGTACATGCTGCAGCACAAAGAGCTCTTATCTGCAATACCACTTTGAATTTAGTGAATTTATTTAATCCCTGATGCCTGCAGAGCATCAGTCCTGTCTTCTGGGTTAATTTATTTATTCCGGTGGTGTATTTTTAGTCTTTCAAGTCCTTGACATTTGAGAAGCAGATTTTTTTCCCCCCCTCGTTTCCTAAAAACATCTGAATTGGAAAAAAATTATTTACAGAAATGTATTTTTTTTCCTAATTCATTTACCACTTTTCCTTTTGGGAGCCAAGAGAAACACAATATCAATACTAATAACCATAAAAGGAATGGATTGGGAAAGGTTCCTTTTCCCCCTGCTTGGCAGGGCCTGTTTCTAAATCAATGCTGGACATTCACTGATCTTCTCTCTTCCTTCTCATCTTTTTTTTTTCCTACAAATATTCTCTCCTCCTCTTTAAGTTAAAAAAAAAACCAAAATCACCTTTTTTTGAGATAAAGCCAAAATTCTGTGCTGCATTTAGTTTGGGAATTGTCAGGAGGGCAGGTGATGCTCTTATCTCCTGGAACTTGATATTTCCAGGTGGATCAGATGAACCCTTGGCTCAACCCAAAAGAAGCAGTGGGTTAAACAGCAGAACTACTGTTAAAAAGAAATACCAAAGGAAAAAATAGTCTGCTACTAAACATTTGGTTATGGAAGAGCAGATTGAAGCTTTATAAACTTCAGGATCTGCAAAGAAGGAAAAAGTCTCACCTGGCCTCGGCTGAGTCAAGGATGGCTCCAGGAAAGCTGGAAAAATTAGAAATTAAGGAGCATGAAGGGCGATTGTTTGAAAAACAGAGGGTTTATTTTATATTCCTTATCTATTTATTCTCCCTATTCATGATTCAGTACCTCCTTGTGTTTACATCAAGTGAAGCAACAAACACTGAGCAGGAGGAGCCTCTCCTAGAACAGGGACTCTGCAAAAATATATTACATGTCCTCAAAAATAACTCTGTAAAGTCACAGAAAATAATTGTCTTTCCATTTCAGATGTTGTAAGAATTTTTTTGTATTTTCTTCTATTTAAAAAGCAGTCCGTGGGAGAAGATGTTCAGCAAACGATCAGTGCTCAAATGACATTGGCTGAACTGGCTGATTTAAGATTTTAATATTAATTAAACCTCATTTGTTACAAGCTGGAATAATTGCAGTGCACGGCGAATAAATGCGGCTTGTTCTGAAGCAGAGGCATCAACTTTTGGGCATCCCTGCCCCCCCAAAAGAAGGGAAATGTAACAATTTAAACAAATCAGCCTCCAAATTGGTCCTGCTGGATGCTGAGGTGGAGATTTTGCATCAGCCCCCCTGAAATGCAGGCAGAGATGCTGCCTGTCAAATGACAAGCAAGGTCATTACATGAGTCAAATAATTAGCTCCAAAATCCAACCATTAATCAAATTTAATCAAATTTATTGCAGGGCTCTTGCATCACATCCTCCAACTAAACTTGGAGGGTTGTGCCAGCTGCCCTGTGGGGATGGGCATCCTCAGCCCCTTTGCTCCTGGTGTTCCCATGCTTTTTTGGTGGCATTATTTCCTCTAAGGGAATCCTGGTGCTGGGAGAGTGAATGAATCCTATTGGCACTAAAAAAAAGGTTTTGGTCCTTCTGGAGGTCAAATAATTTCATCTGCACCTTCAGTGTGGTTCTGATGAAGGCTGGGAAGCATCTTAGAGATGCTCTCGAGGTGGTTTTTCCTTCGATTTTGTTCTGCAAGTCAAGATCCCGTCCCTGTTTTCCCACCTGCCTTGTGAAACCCCCGTTATCCGAACCCAAACACAGGCAGACACTCTTTGCACATTAAATATCTGTAAAATAACTGGTGCTCTCTGAGGAGAGACTCTTCCTGTGCCACAAACACTTCAAAGGCTTCAAAGCAGAGGTGCCTGCAGCGAGGGCTGAAGCTGAGAGCACAAGTGCCCATTTCAGCTGACACCAGAGGTTTCAGGCTCTTAGGGCATAAAACATTTTTCACTCAGTTTAAATTAATTTAATTGGAAAAAAAAATTGAAGAAGAAATAACTCGAGACATTTTTGAAGGTGGGGGGTTTTTTTGTGTGCGTGTGATTTTTTTTTTTAAGCGGAAAATGCTGTTTTGAGATTAAACCTGCCTTTAAGTAGATGTTTTTAAATGAAAATATCTTCGGTGTTTAAGAAAGGACTGCAGAGACCTTCTCTTTGCAGCCATCTTAGAGGGGTGTTTTTGCTTTCTCTTGCTTTGCTGTTGCTCAAAGGATGTTCCAGCTCCAGGGCGAGCAGCAGCTCCAGGCTTTCGTTCTGCTGCCCCTTCTCTCAGTTAATGCATTGGTTCTGCAGGCAGAAAAAGAGACATTTTTAGTATTCCAGAAGCCAAAAGGCTGTCTGCTGGATGGAGGGATTTGCTGCACATCCCAGGCAGGAGATGCAAATCCAGTTTTATACTGGGAAGGCAGCACCCTGTGCCCAGCACTTCCTGCACTCCTGCGCAGGGGAGGGTGACACAGAGAGAGAGGACATTCTGCTTTTATTGCTTTACAATTTGGTTGTTTTTTTTTCAAATGAAAATGCTGAAAGAGTGGAAATACCTTGGTTTTGATAGTCATGGCATGGGAATCTTCTTACATTTTTAAATTTCTTTATTTAGCTGCTCACTCAGAGGCAGCCCCTACACTATCCATACTTCAGCAAAGAACACACAAGGTTTGGGAGTGTTTTCTGGTGCTTGCTGGTGTTTTCAGGTTGTTGCAAGAATGTGAGTGGGGTTTGGATGCTTTGTAGTGGGACAGATAAACATCTCCTTAGGATACGTGGCTGCTCGAGGAGCTCAGGCAGGGCAGAGGATTCCCTGGACTAGCCAAAAGTAACTCTTAAAAATGGAGAGGGTCTCTGCCATCTTAATAATTTAAAATTAAAATTTATTTTATATGTATATATATTTAATATAAATAAATATGCACGTATGTCTAGAAATTAAAAAGTATCAATTTAAATAAAAATATAGCCATTAATACAATAAGGAGAATAATTAAAAAGTTGTGGGAACGAGTGTGTGAGTGCAAGTACCTCCCTGACCCAGTCCAGGGCTGCATTCCATGATATCCATCACAGGGAAACAGGGACCCTCAGCCCAGCTCTCCTGCTTTTCTCCACCTGCCCAGCAGCTTCAGTCCCTGTGATTCCCTGTGTCCTCCTTTTAGGCCCAAGCCTTGGTTAGGGAAAATCACTGGAGCGTCACGGCCGCATTGATTTAATTGATTGAGAGCGCCGGGCTCTGCCCAGAACCTCAGCTCCCCTCGCAGGCAATGCTAATCAGAGCAAAAGATAACAGCAGAAGGAATGAAAAGATTTCTTCCCTGGGACTCCAGAGTGCCTTCAGAAAAGAGGAAATTATGACAGTGTGTTTTCTCTCTGTAGCTCTGGGTTTGCCAGCAGGTGCCCAGCGCAGCCTCTGAAGGTCCCTCTGGATCAGCTCGGCTGTGAGGAGGCTGCTGGAGCTCCAGTAGGAGCAGCCGGGCTGCCACAGGCTTGGGAGCTTATCCACCAAATTATATTATTTTTATCCAGCTCTACTGTGGAAAATCACAGCTGGGTCTCCAGCCAAGGAAGTGACTGAAATTAGCAGCAAAGACATAAAACCTCATGGTTTAGGGGATTTTGCTCTTTACTTCAACAAAACTTGAGCATTTCCCAGTGTGTGATGATGACATTATCCATTACAAATGGATATCCAGGATAAATGGACCCATAAAATTAGGGGAAAGCAGGGCTGCTGCAGCAAGCCTTGATAACAGCCTGAATAATTCACCCTCTTGCAGCAGCTCCTCAGCCCAGAGCCACCGACCTCCCCAAAGGGTCCCTGTTTCAACCCATTAATGAGCGAGACACAGATGGGTTTGGTCTTCTAGAATCAAATCAGAATAAAGAATCTCCTATTGCTCCCTCCCTGCTGAGGTGTCCTGAGGTGTATTCCAAGTTTTGCCAAAAGTAAATCATTGCCTTGGAGCTGCCTAATGCTGGTTGATCCTGGCTTGAGCCAGGAGGGCACGGCCTCGACTCAGCCTTGTGCAGTCGCTGTTTTGGGGTGAGGAAAGACACAGGGAGTTTTCAGAGAATACAGAATTCCGTGCAGTCATGGAATTATTTAGGTTGGAAAAACGCTCTGAGATCATTGTGACCAACCACCCCCCAGCACTGCCAAGGTCACCACTACCCATTGTCCCCAAAAGTCACACCCACGTGGATTTTGAACCCCTCCAGGGATGGTGGACTCCAGCACTCCCCTAGGCAGTTCCAAAGCTTCTCCCTATGTCTTTTAGGCACCACTAAAGCAGAGCTGAGGATGGTCAAGGTCAATTTGGCCATCACCTCTGCACAGGCATGGAAGGGATGGGGAGCTGCCCTTGGGATGGAGAATTTGGGAGCAGCCTGAGTGGAAACAGATCCTGTGCCTTTCTTTACCTGAATGTGCTTCTGCCCTAAATGAAATGCAGAAGTAAAACTCAGGGCAAAAGCTGAATCACTCTCGCTTAATTTAGCAGTGAAATCACAGGCGAGGCACTACAGTACCTGCTGAAGGGTGCAGTGATTTCTAATTATGGATTATGCAGCTAATCAGTACCAATCAACATTTTATGATCTTGACTTAATATTTAATATAATGTTAATTATAATTGCTTTTGCCACAAACTGTGTCAAATCCTAGGCGTGATTTCCCCTCCCGGCGTTCCTGGCGGCGCTGGGTGGGCTCTGGGATGGGGGCTGAGCATCCCTTCCCAAAATCCCGCCCAGCAGCACAGACCCACCTCCCTGCTCGCCTTCCTGCTCCCTCTGCCTTGAGTTGTGATGCTAATTAAGTGCTGGTGAGTCTCAGCGTTATTAGAATGGAGTTTTTATCTCACACAAGTACCTTCCAGCTACAAACAGGGGAAGTTCATTTAATTAAAAATAATTTTAGTGTAAGTTAATGTGAACACAGTTCAATTACTCTGAAATATGTTTAATTTTTTTTTCCTTTTCGTCTTTCAAAGTCTACCAAGAGGCTGCAGAAAAAAATCCCAAAACTCAAACGAACATCAGATAATCCAGATGATGCATTCAGGCCACTCCTGTGTATTTAGACAGTGGCCAAAGCGTCACTACAAGCAGGAGCAGAAATGTGTAACAATGGCAATGTCACATTCACAGCACCGTTCCTGTGATTGTTTATTGAGCATCCTCAGGGTTTCTGTCCTTAAGTGCCTTTGTGCCTTTTCAAAGAGCTTCTGCCAGCTCTCACCTGATGTCTGTGCATGACAATTCCAAAGCCCTCAGCTCTGCTGTGCACAAACCACGCGGGACCATCTTCACAGGCCTGGTGGTTTTTGATCTAATTTAAACTTTATTTAAAAGAAGAAACCTAAAAAAAATAAAACCAAAGGAAATCCAGAAAGTTTAAGGACATAATTACCACTCAGGCAATTTTTAAATATCCTAAATGCTCTGTGTGAATATCAGCAGGATGCTGCTGGCCCACACACCTAATTTAATTCACCTGCATGTTCCCAAAATCCATTTCCAGCTGGGCTTGGGATCTGGTCCCCCCACCTCATCTTGTCCTGGGGTCTCCCCTGGGCATGAGCTGGGCTTTCCTCTTGCAATTAATAATTTATCGACTTCTACTAAAACCCAGGCAAGTTTGATGCCTGTTTCAGCTTCTCTGGCATCCAGTGGAGTTACAGCCCAGTGTCAGCAGCTGAAGCTGCTGGTTTTGCCCCTCCAGCACTACCAGGAGCTGCACAGGGAAAGGAAGGAGTCCTGGGAATTAACAGGAATGGGAACCAAAGGGGACATGAGCACAGGAGCTATTTTGGGGCTGCAGCCCCCAAAAACCAGCTTCTGGGATGTTTCATCCAAACCCCCTGAGCTGGCACCTCAGCACTGACCACGTAAAGAAGCTCTTGAAAGTTTTTGTTGAATCTTTACTGCATAAAAGCCCCTGAAAGAAAATCTGTCTTTAAAGAAATAAAATAAGGAGAACAAGTTAGCCCAGGCTGGTTCCTGCAGGGACAGACACTCCTTGGGCACCAGCAGCAGCCCAGTGGCTCTGGCGGGTGAAATCGTTCTCCTCCATCCATCCCAAAGCCTTTCACATGGGTTTGACCTCCCTAATTCAGGAAAACAAAGCTCCAGATAGGAGAGAAGGTCCTTACAGTTAATGACAAAGCCCATTGACTTTCAAATGCAATCTTGTTGGGTTTTTTAATACAAATCTGTTGTGTTGCATCTTGTTGCCTTTCTCTCAGCCCCCATTAACTTCAGGAATATTACCATAAAGGAAATGAATTCTACCCCCACAAACACATGGAAACTCCTCCCATCAGGGTAGTTTAACATCACTCAGGTGCTGATGGGAAGTGATTATCCCACCATAACACCTCTGGTGCCACTACAGCAGGTGAAGTCCTTCCATCCATTAAAGATCCTATAACCTCTCATTACATGTGAAGTTACATGGGAAGTCCTATTCCCAGAAAAGGTTAATTAAAACCTGTAATTCCAGTATGAGCTGAAGGAGGGGGAGGTCAGGCAGGAATTTCTCCCATGCACAGCCCCTTACTCTTTACTTAAATAACAATTAAGTTCCCAGAAGGACTCGGAAGCCCAGCCCAACCTCTCCTTTGGCAAAGGGACATTTATAAAAACCCCTTCCTTCTGCCTGAGCAGCAGAGACTTAAAATATCAGTGTAAAACCCTGTTGAAGACCTGGAGCCCAGCCTGGTTACCTGCTGGGACAGGTCAAGGGGGTGGCATGTTTGTAATGCCATGAGACTGAGGGGGCAATTCAGGGAGAGGGGATCTTTCCTCCCTTAAGGAGTATAACTAAAGAGCACCCAAATCTGGCCGTCCCTGCTCATTGAGGGGGGTTGGACTGGATGTCCTTCAAAAGGTCCTTTCCAACTCCAGCTATTCCACATTTCTACATTCCCACACTGAATTTTTTAAGGCAAATGGAGTGGTTGTCCCACCCCCCTACCTTTCCAACCCCAGCAAGAGAAGCCCTGGGCAGCAAGAGCTGGAGGAAGGGGGTTTATCTGAGCATCTCTAAGGGGTTCATCTGTTTGCTGGAATTGGGCAATTAGCAGAGAGGGCTAATGAACCTCAGAGACAAACAGCTGAGTGTCCCTTCAAACACCTCCACCCTCAAACAGCTGCTGTGAGGAAGGTGGGCTCTGAGACCACCACCACGTGGGAGCTGTTCCACTGGGAAGGATCACATTTTTTATTTATTTCTGCAGCATGAGAAACGACGGGGAAGGTTATAACAAACTCCTCAGAAATATCTCCACACGCAGCCCCCTGTGCATGTATTTAATAGAAAATAGAGGCGTTGGAGGAGACCACCAAGCTCCAAGCTCAGTTTTTGCCATCTTCCCTGTGTGCTGGTGGTGAGGGAATGTGCAGTGCCTGTGATAAAGGCGGTGGTGGAGTAGAACCATCAGTGCTACCTAAAAGCAAATGAAACTGGCATAAATAATTGTGCTGTAGAAAGCCTTTCTGTTGCACCTTGCCTATCACTGACAATTTACATATCTTAGGAAAACCTTTGTCAGCTTCTGTCATTTCTGCACTATTATGTGCCTTTCTGGATAATTACCAGTTAATGTGAAAAAGCAGATGGAAAAAACCTTGAAATTTCTGATAGAGAATCCTCAAACCTCTCCCCTTATCTGTGCACAGCAGCTTCCTGATTTCAAAAGAAGTTTGAAAACCTTTGTTAAAAATGTCCCTGATTCCCAGTTTGAATGAACCAAATGACATTCAGCTAAAATTATTCAGCTTTTTCCACAATTAAATTCCATTATCGTGAACTGCCAAAGTAAAATGGAAGGTCTCTTAACTAATGTGTCGGTTGTTTGCTTGTATTTTTCGTGGTGTGTATTGTATAAAGCTGTGTGAAGTAGAAGGAGGATAAACAATAACTGTAATTTTGCATCAATGAGTGGGGCATTTTTAGACCCTTTATTATGGGAACACACCAGGGTTGGTGGGTTTTCTCTCTTCTTTATTTCCCCCCTTCTTTTTTTTTTTTTCTTTTCCTTCCTGTTATTTTATTTATTCCTTTTCCTGAAAAACCCACTGAGACTGATTGGATATTTCACCAAACTTAAGGAGCGGTGTCAGGTTGGTTTTTAGCACCAGGAATGATTTTTTTAATTCAGCCCCTGCATACCATGAGAGCTCAGCGTTGAGCAAGCACACACTTCTCCTGTCCCTCTAATGAAGAGGCAGTGCAGCAGTACACAGGGGAAATAATTTCATTAAAAAAAAAACATTTCCACAAGCAGGGGAGTTGTCCTCATGTTGTCTCAGTTGGTTTTCCCCTTGTTCTTCTGCAAGATTTAAAATTAAGCTGCCCATGAGAAAGGCAGCAGAGTTAATCACGGAATCCTAGAGTGGGTTGGGTTGGAAGGGATTAAAATATCATCTCATTCCAGTCCTTCCACTTTCCACTAGATCAGGTTGCTCCAAGCCTGGTTTGCTCCTGTGCAGGATGGGGTAAAGCAAAAATCACCTCTGAAGCCAAGGAGCAGCTGAACCCACTGTGCTGCCCAGCTCTGAACTCCACAGGGAAGTTATTTCTGTGAGCTTCCAGTCAAGAAAAGAGAGAAACTTTCTGAACACCGATGACAGGGATTTATGGGGGAATTTTCTGTACAAAATGCTTATAACAGGTTTAATTTTGCTCTGCAAAGCCAAGCCTCATTCAAGGTCGGTAGGTAACATCCCCCTGCAGATGTGCTCTGCAATCACAGAATCACCATTTAAGTTGGATAAGACCCTTAAAATCCTTGATTCTACTCAGCAGGATATTTCTAAGCACCAAAGGCTTCAGGCCCTTTGGGCAAATGCACCTTTGCTGAGCCATCCCTGCCCTGGATCTCAAACTTGGCTGGAGGTTGAGGAGGAGGCTTGGGAGTGGACAGAGGAGAGCGAGGAGAAGTCAACCTGGCACTGCAAGGGCAATGGGCAAGGTAAGAGAAGTGGGACAGCGAGCAGCTGTAAGGACAGTCCTGTTCCAGCTGGGACACCTCCTCTCCCACGCACCAGGAGCGCCCAGGAGCAGCTCCCTGCAGCAGGCAGGTTTGCAGTCACACCAATCCCACCGCAGAGGGGTCAATCCTTTGCTTTAATGGATAGAAAACCACCCAAATACCCTCATGTAAACCCCATTTCCCTTCAGTTCTGTTCTAGTTTGAAAACAAACCAGGGGGAGGCACCAAGTCAGAATAACAATTTAATAGGGAAATTTAAAAAAATGGTAAAGGCAGAAAGCAGTGGGTTAAACTGACAGAGTCAGGATACAACCTGACACCCTGCTGATCAGGGTGGCAATAGCAGTCCAGTAAGATGGTGGCTGCAGCCCTCCTGAAGTGGTGGATATGGCTCTGTTGAAGAGGTGGTCTAGTAGAAGGGTCTGCTCCTCCTCAGAAGGCCCAGTGGTGGCTATGTAGCTCCTGTCCTCTGGGAAATCCAGTGGAAAGGTGTCTGTGGTGTTCAGAATCTCAGATTATATCCAGGATGGAATGCTTGGTTCCTCCTTCTGGGTGGAGCATCTCACAATGGGATGATGAGTCATGAGGCCAGGTGTTGATGGGCTCATTAACAGAAGATAGAACGGGGGAAGTTATCTCTGAGTCATGCAGCCAGTCATTGATGGGCCATTAACAGAAAGATAGTCTGGAGGGAGGAGGCCAGGAAACACTGCCCCACCTGGTTTCAGCAACTCATGAGGATGGTAATAGAATATACTGCAACCTAGGATGAGTTGCTTAAACAAAACCGACAAAAGCTCAGTCCATCCCGAGTGATCTGGGCAAAAACTCTTCTCAAAATAGAGAGGTACCAGCGGATACCTTGTGGTTCCTCACTGGAGTCCGAGATTTGCTCAGTTGAAGCTGTGAGTGTGTGTGTTACAAAAAAAGAATTTCTTTAGATATAGAGGGAATGAAAGCAAGGTCGTGTTGGTGAGGATCACTGTGATGGGAGCTGAAGGATCTCGGTATCAGGATGTTGTATCAGAGCTCCACACACCGAGAGCTCTTCGCTCCGTGGCGGCCCCGCTGGTTTGTGTTGATGGTGCTTCTCTTCCTCGCTGGCATTTAACATCCACATCCCCAGAGAATGACATTTCAGAGCCTGATTAAAATCATTGTCTTTCATGGCAGAGAAAGTTTGTTCTTCAAAGTAAAGAAGATAAAAAAAAAATGCTGTTGCAAACAGTGCTGAAAACCAGATGAATAAAAACAACCAAAAAAGGGTTTAATTCCATTATTTTCAATTAGCTCTTTAATTTGATTTAAGTCATTTGCACTTGTTGCTTGTTTTACATCTCTTATTGTCCAGCATTTTATTTCACACATCTAACAGTATTAAATCAAACTGTTTTCTAGTCTTTGCCTTCTTTTGAAGCCTCTTGAAAGTCGAAGGCAGAATTAAAAAAACAGATATTAAAAACGAACTTTCATCTCTCTGCAGGTTATTTGTAATCAGACCTTTCTCATCAAGGGCTCGTTTCATATGTGTTTGAGATCTGGGAATTATTAAAACTGCCAATCCATCTTGTGAAAAACATTGCCCAGGCTTCAGTGTTTTGAAACTTCAGCATCACATGTGAATTCATCAGCGCCAGTGGAGACTTGGTGCTTCTGGCTGTAGGTACTCACACACCGTAATGGCTCAGTAACTCTACACAGCATCCTACTTCATGCTGCAAACTCCTGTTTATTCACCCTTGGTTCTGAATGGCTAGTGGTTTTAATAATAAATCATAAAATAATTTATTATTAAAGGGACAGTGTTGCTTCCCCATTACAAATTAACAAATCTTAGTGTGTATTTTGGAGAAGCCCATCACAGCCCCATGGCTGAGTTACTTTCTTATCTCTACTTGCTGGTAACCAGCAAGTTCTGCCCAGGAAGAGCTTGGTAAATATCCAGGTCAGCACTTCAGCAGCTTCTTAAAAAAAAAGTAGTTAGGTCTGATGCCAGTTACAACTTAGACCTTTTATTTTCTTCAGATCCTCTTTTGCCACGAATTTTTGCCATCTTTCCCCATATATCCTACTCACTTTTCTTTTATTATCTCATGTCTACATGAAAATACACATTTTGTAGGTTGTAGAAAGGAAGTTCCTTGTAAATATGTGAACTTAGGAGAGTTAAGCCAAGCTGATAATTTCCTGAAAGAAAGTTTATAAAATTCAGTTATAAAGGTCCCTTTTCCAGAAACCCCTGCTTACCTTTTCTCTCCACTCCATTACACAGAGAGAAAGCCTCAGCAGCCAAATCAGGTCATATGTTGGTTGTCCTACACCACATCCCAAGGCATTTCCACTAGTATTAGGTTTCATTTTGGAAGCATCAAATAATGTAGATAGAGAGCACTGATGGAGGACCTGCACCTGCAGGAGCCATTCCACCTTTTATGCCATCACATTTTACCAAAATGCCCACAAAAATATATAAATTCTTCAAGTTTTCACCATATTGACACATCCGTAGTGGAAGGTAGAGTGAGGAAAACTGGTTATGATCTGTCCCCGGACAAGCATAGCAGATTGCTGGGTGGAAAATGTCAATTCCTCTTCCTTGGGAAATCAATATTGGGATTCATGTCTTGCGAATAAGAAAGTTTCCAGGGGGGTGTTAAAATTTTCCAGGTTTAAAGGTTGCATTGAATCAATTCTCTGTCACAAGACGGAGGCCCATCCCTGTTGTGCTGCCCTGCTCGAAGGCAGGCTGGGGCTGGGGCTGTAGCAGGTCAGGCATGAAGTCTCTCTTTGATGGAAACCTCCGAAAAATGGAGGTTAAGCTCCCCGGGAGCAGGCAGAGGAGGTGCTTTTCTCCTCGTGTGTGTCTCTCGGGAGGAGGTGTCCCACGCGGTGGGTGGGCATCCCCGAACAAAGGAGAAACCTTTCAAAGCAGAGCCATCTTTATCTCAAAGGCAGCATTCCCTCTTTGATCTCCCAATGAATCAGGCCAGCTTTGTGCTCCTCAACTCCTCCTTAAACAGCACCTTTCTCCAAATAGGAAAAGCCTGAATAGATGTAAGGCCTGGGTGTTTTAAGAATCACTTTTCCTTTCTGACAGCAAAATTGGGCGTTTCACATGGTGGGAAGAAACCCTCATATGCCCACCTCCAGGCCTTGTAATTCTCCCAGATCATGCAACTGAATTTTTGCAGGTATTTTTTCCATGATGGGAGGAACTGTTTGCACCCCTAAGAGGATGGGGAGACTTTGTGTGCTTTCATGGTGGGTTTGCCAAAGTTAATTCCACCATGAGAAACACATTGGCATCACCTTCTTCCAAGACATCCCTGGTCCTTCTGTTTCATCACTGCTCCATCCATAAAAGGACCCCGATTAAAAGTGTGGCCGGTTGTTTGATGAACCAGGAATCCATACATCCTGTAATTTTCCTTCCTTCATCCTCTCTCCCTGAGTTTCTCTGTCATATTCAGTAAAGTCTCTTTTACTGAACATCTGTTTGGCGCATAGCAAGCTTATCCAAACTCGGCAGGAAAGCACCTTTACTCCAAAATAAATTAAAACAATGTATGTGCCTCTGGCCAATAGATCATTGGATGGGAGTCATGAATGTACATTTGTGGATATTTGATGGGAAGTTTATCATTTAAACGATGAAAATACAGTACTTCAACATATGGATCATTCCGAGCTACTCTCTTTCCTTTCCAGTTGAAGAATCATCGTGCATTTAGAGGAATTAGACAAAATTAAGAATTTAAGCTGGTCTGCTTGTAAAAGCTATTACCAAAGAGTGGAAATGCAAAAGAAAATGCGGGGTGGAGTCTGACTTTGAGGTATATGTGGATTAAACTGGTTTAGTTTTAGGTGGTGCAAACAAAGAGCAAAACATAATAAATTAGCAAAGACGGAATTAAAAAGTGAATTAAAGACTTAAAATAGAAATTAAAGTACACAGAACCCCTCTGCAAGGATGTTAGTGACCAAATAAAGCTGGGAACTTAACATTTTGTGTCTTCTCTGCCATTTTATCCTGATTAACAAGTTGGGTCCAACATGATGGTCTGCAGTAGACCTTTCCCACTGCTCTGAAATGATTTTTTCCACTTTTTATACAGTATCTATGATAATTTCCATAATGAGAAATGTTTTCTGCTCTGGAGAGTTGTGCTAACAGGGGAGTCCTTCCCCTGCTGTCAAAACCATATCCTAATTCCTGAGGCAATTGAGCAGCAAAAAACTCTTAACACAATTATCAGGAAATAAACTCAGGAATGCTGAACTCCAGAAGGAGCCTTGGAGTAATCGAGGGATTCAAGATGATGCTGCAGTTTGATTTCCAGTTATTAAGACACCTTTTAGTATTTGACAATGTAAAAAAGATCTTCCACTCCACATCTGACCAGTTCGTGCCACGGTCTGCACCGTGACCTTGACACACCAAACCCATACTACAAAATGAGTTTGAAAGCAGAAACAACTAAAATTCCCCTGAGATTAAAATATATTTTCTGGCCGGAATTTTTTGCTGTCCACATTGTACAGCCTTGAATCCAGACTGATAGAAACTGTTCAATAAAACATATTTTCTTTTCAGAGTTAGTTTGCCAACATTTCTCACAAAAACCTTTGAGATTTCTGAACTACATTTTGCAGCTACTTTTAAACCAGAAATTATCACCTTGTGTTCAATTAGTGAACTTAGTCCATTAAAGAAGCAAGAGCATGTGTAGTGAAGTATAAATATATGCTTATATATAAAAGTGTAAGTTCAACTGCTGCCATGGAAAGAGAGGTCACAGTACAACAGGTTCAGAAAATCGCACATGAATGGAGCTGCTAATGACAAAAACCAGTATCAGAAATAGAAGTGAAAAATAGTCTGTTGCATTTCTCTCCTTAATGTGCAATAATGTCTCAAAGACGGTATGCAAAGTAAGATTTTTACTCTTTTTGTACACCTACTTCAGTCCAGTTCCCCGTCTCCATGGGTTTTCCAGCCCAACAGGACGGGGTGCTCATGGCTGTGGGAAGATGAGCTGGGAAGGTCCAGCACTTCCATCCCACTCCCAGGTAGTGATTTCAACAACCCCCATTGTTTTTTTGTGGTAAAACAAGAATTTTTACTGCCAAAGCAGTACAATCTCAGGCCACATTTCATTAATATTTCACTGCAGATTTGTGTTTGGCCCTGGGACTGTGGAAAGCTGCCTCTCTGGCAGGGCTTTTCCACGGGATTTGTTGTCAGAGGCATGGAAAAGCTACCACCAGTCTTTTAAAGAAGACCTTGCCTGATAGTCTGTGATCACTTGCCAGAGCAATCTCACCTCTGAGGGGCAGACACTTAACAATCTATTATGTCCTAATTAAGTTTGGCCATGTTTACACTGCTTGATGATGATGCATAAAGATTAATTTACCTTTCCAGACCTGATGCCAGAACGTATTGCCACAGAACTCCATTAAAAATAGAAATAGCAGTAAAGTCTCCAATTATTTTATATCACCTTAAGTCTACCAGAATTCATCATTTTATGTGCTGTTACTTTAATTGATTGGTTTATCATCTATTGAGCTAGTAGCAGTTATCACAAGTTATTCTATATATGTTTTAAATATGGTGATATCACTTCCTGTGGAGAAACAACCCTGCAGAACACCTTACTTACAGTCTGTCAATTTAAGGAGGCCAAAGAAAGCCATTTAATTGCTTTTGACTAAAAAATCCTACAGAGCCACAACTAACATTGGGTTCCCCTGACTGTCATTGGAGTTTAGAATTAAACAAGCCTGAGCTCTTCCGTATGACCCTGATGAAATTAAGTGCAATCAGGATGAAGGCAGAACCACGATTATACAGGTTGAGCTTTACGCTTTGATTTTCTTGAAATATTGATTAGGGATCTGAATATGAATTAAAGATCTTGGCTCTGTTGCAGCAGAAGACTGGAATTTGCAACGAGATCTTGAGCACATTCATTTTCTCTTCAATTTGAGAGGTTCTGGACTTTGCAAGCTGTGCATTGAGTCACTTGTTCACCCAGGAGCCGTGGGCAGAAAAGGCAATGGTCACATGCTGCTCCTGGGGGCTCCTGATGGAGGAAGTGCTGTTCCAGAGGAATCCTTCAGCCTGGAGCACAAAAGGTTCACCTTGATGCAGTGACACAGCTGGGCAGATGTTATCTGCCTTTGAGTTTTCTGAATAGTGAAAGAAACTTCTCACGGCAGAGGCTGTCCCTTCCTCCCATGGGGTCTGGAGCTCTTTTTGTTTCTGGTCTGGGACATCTCATCAAGGTCTGGCAGGGCTTCGCTTGGAAGTCCTGGAAGCCAGGGAAGGATGGAGGCTGAGCGCCTTTTTCACCCTCCCAACAGGAGCAGGATTTCCCCCCTTATATCCAGTTGCCTAAAGTTGCCTGGGGCACCTTCAAAATTCCTTGAGATAAAGAGGCACTGCCACGTCCAGTACCACGGTCCTGTCCCCTAAGTGATAGCGATGAACATTCCCAGGAGTCATGGTCACTACAGCTGTGCCAAACCTTCAGAGGGATTGAATCAAGGACAAAAATCCTTAGGAAAAAAGAGCATAATTTTCTCATAAATTTTATTTCTCAGTGGTTATTCCCTTCCACTCTCATCCCCCATGTGACAGCACTTGTGCTTCCTCCTCCTGTGACTTCCTACACATCATTCATGGGCTGCTTTACTTATTTTTACTAAGTTGCCCCCCTTTCTTAGCCCGGCGATGCCAGCAGGAGATTTCAGAGCAGGTCAGGTTATTTAACAAGCAAACATCCTAACAAACAGCCCGTGTTTCCACACATCCTTGCTGGTTTATGGGGTCATGAGCAGCAGTACACGGCCAATAAACTTTTTGACCATTTGTCACAGGTTTTATGAGCCGGTGCTTGGCTGGCTCAGATGCACCTTCCCAGGGCCAGTGGCTCTGGAGAGCCACAGGCATCATTTATCCCAACATGGGCAGCACCCAGCACCTCACCACAAGCTGGAAACCATGGAAGGCACCTTCTTTTTACCCAATCCTTGCTTTTTTCCCCAATAAGGCAAAGTCTTGGCTGCCCATCGAGTGTGAGAAGGCACCCAGAGCTTGGGGGCCACAGGGTGGAAACCTGCCTGATCCCAAGCTCCTGTAGGACCACTGGGTAAATATTGGTGGGATGATCCCAGCCCTTCTCTGTTTGCACCCTCCTACAAGGGGTGGGCTCGTGGTGGCACATCCCTGCGCAGTGATTATAACTGGGACCTGTCACTGCATAATGAGTGGGGCAATGGAGGAAATACAAAATACCATCCGTGCTATGCACAGTGGGAAATAAATCCAAGGTGAAATAGTAAATCTCCGAGGAGTTACAGAAATCCAGATAGATACCCTGGTGGAGGTGCATTTATTGTGGAGCACTACAAGGTTTTTCTCTTATCTCTAATTTTATAGATCTGTGCAGCTGCAGCAGTCCTTGGATAGGGCACATATTTGAAAATACTATAAATTTCACCTCCTGTTTATTTCAGATTCATTGGCACTCTCTGTCTTTACTATCTCCTGGTATTTTATGCCTCAGTACTTGGAGAAAAAATGCTTTGTTTGCACTAGATGTAATATGAAAACTCTCTCTGACATTTAAACTTTAGTATCAGTTTGCCTACAGTGTTAATATCACTGAAACTGCTTATATGGATTAAATTGCCTACAGTATATAATGCCAAAATATGAACACAGCACATTTACTGATTCAAGCCCTTGAAAGAATTATTACCATTAAAATATTTAAGGTCACCTTTACAAATGCAATAAATCAGGAGGATGTCAAACAGCATTTAAAGCTCCCTGTCTGGAGTAGCCCAGTGGGAAAATGATGGTTGATTCATTGTCGTGTGCAGACGGGGGTTTGGGTTTTGTCACACAGATTTGGGGGACAACTTTGGGGCTCACACGTTTTAGGAGTACAGCCTGGGGGCTCACGCCCCTCTAGGTGTGGAGAACCAAGGGGACAAAGCTGTTCTCACCCAAATTCTGCCGCTGTTGCACCAACTCCCGGCCTGGTTCCACCAGCTCCGAGGGTCTCACAGGAGGAAAGAGCAGCAAAACCTCATTTCTGTCATTAAAGCCAGACACAGCAGCTCGTGTGCCCTCGGGAAGCAGAACTGATGAGTAAGAAGATGCCATTTTCATGCAGTCACTTTTCTGCACAGAACAGCCTATTCATGCTACGGGTCCAGTTCTGCAAAAACCCTTATTGAGGTCAACACAATTTACTGATAATTGAAGTCAGAGGAAAGTTTTGCTTCAGTGGGAACTGGCAAATCAAGCCTATCAGACAATTCGTTTAAAAAAAATCATCCTTCATTATGCTTTCATCTTAAATATTAGGATTCAGCAAATTTCCCCAGAACAACCACTGTGTAAAACTTTAATCTTTTGAGAATGGATTGGGACTGTAATTGCAAAACCCAACATCCTCATCCTGCACCACACTCCCTGTCTCCGAATGTCAGCATTTACTAGCACGTTATAAATGGGGGATAAATTTGCATGTGGTTATTACTCATACTTTTATTTGTTTCCAGGTGACTGTTTTTAATGTTTAGCACAAACCCCTTTTCTACAGTGGCCCATCATAATTTACGGCGTGAGGAGACAGACTAATGTTCATCACCATTGCCTGAGGCAAACGAGTGCGCTTAAAGATACAACTTTCTTTTTAAATTCCACACAAGCAATTAAATTCAATGATTGATCAGTACCTCATCTATAAAATTACCTCACCAACATGAATTGGTGGGAGGTGTTTCAGAGCTTTCTAAACCAGTGGTCAACTTTTATTTAACCAGAGATGTTATTTTAGGACTCATATGTAGCCACGAGAATACATGGGGATTTTTGAGAGAGGCCTTGTAACTTAAATTCAATGGATTCAATCCATTATTGCCAGTAAAATAATCCTAAAATTCATATTTTTGGATGGGGGGGGAGAATGGACAACTCACCTTTACTGCACTGTGGATTTCTTTCCAACTTTAGAGACTGTTCCCTGTCTCCGAGGGATGGAACCAGTGACCAGTGGCCGCTTCCCAGCGGTCCTGTGTCCTTTCCCTCCTGCAAACCTGCACTCCCACACCTCTCCTGGATACACCATTGGCTCCTGCTTTTCTAAAGAGAAAAAAGCTTTCTGCTCTGCACATATAAACTTTGGGGAAACCTGGGGCTCAGCTCCTTGAGCTCTTTTCCATCTCCCAGACTGGTTCAGGTTCAAATCACAGCACCAGGGCACAGACCAGATGGGGAAAAGTACAGCAGGATGGATAAAATCCCACTGAAGTGGGATGGTTTTTCCAAAGGGTCTTTCAGAGGAAGATGAGATTTTTGTGCTGGTGATTAGGAGACACCTGATTTGGTAGTTAAAAAATGCTCTTAAATGAAGGTAACCTGGTGTTTTATCCCAAACTTGGGGCTTTTTTAAAGCACATAATTTGTTTTCTACATCTTCAAAGAGGCTGATCTGGGGAGCACTGAGCCCATCCTCTTCCCACTCCCTGTTCCCAGAAACTCTGACTGCACCCGGGGCAACCAAACAAAGACACTTGTGCCTTTCTTTCCAGTTTTCTCATAGAGAGAGCCTGAATTTCCTAAAAAAATACTACTAACCCTAAAGAAACGCTGCTGTCACGGGCCAAGAATGAGCAGCTCCCGAGCCTGAGCAGATGCTTTGCCGCAGGAAGAGAAACGAAGCCTGACCCTGGACTTTGGACTGCTCTATCCGTGAGATTTAACAGTTGGATAACACATTTGATAATTGAGCGTGTTAATATTTTGCAAGAGAGACTGACAAGCAGATTGTTGTCAAATCAAGGCTCCGTCAGGCTGCGGATATTGAAGTTGGCAGAGCCCAATAATTTACGGCTTTCTCCTTCAGCTTCTCATAATTTACTTTCCAGCCACTGAAGGGAAACCTGCAGCCAAAGAGAATTGATGGACTCATCATGCAGACATGACACTCCTGAAACCTCAAATTGCTATTTTATACACACGGTGCAAAGAGGAATGATCAATGGGAACTTGGAAACTCCTCGTTTACAGGAATCCTGGAGAAGCTGCGCCGAACCTTTCTGCTCTCCCACTTTCCTGGGACTTGCTGGTATATTCCAAATAATTTCCATCTAGTATTTTCTCTACCCAGTGACCTAGTAATAGTGCAACTACTGACTCTAAGTTATTAGTTTATATTGGTACAGGGTCTTAGGCCCAAGTGGGTGATATTTCGCTAAAAACAAGACCCAAAGTCACTCCAGCTCAGCCCAACTCTTGTTGACTGTGTGGCCTCACCAAATGGAACAACCCAGCTGCTCATTTTCAGGCTGAGGTTTATGTTTGTTACTAAAGTCATGCCTTAAAAATGTTTTTGGGAGTTTCTCATTGCACATCATGAGTCCTGAATGGTCTCCATCAGCCATATTTACATGTCAGTAATTTCCTTTCAAGTGCCATAATACACACCTGCAGTCATGGGAACACAATGTTTAAAAATTCCTCCATTCCTTCCTGAGAAAATAGAAAATCAAGAATTGTTTGTATAAATAAAAACCCCAGAGCTTTCCAGATATAAAATGGGATAACTGGGACATAACAACAGTTACTGAGAACAGGACAGGGCAGGGGGGTGATGTTTCCCAACTGAGTAAAGTCAATTTTTAAAGGCATTATGTGCACACTTTTTAGAATCTGTGGGCCCAAATTCATCATTATTGTCTGCAGATTCATCTGAGTAGAAACCTACCTCAGGCTCCAAAGTGAAACTTGGTGTTGTCACTGGGAAGGAATTGAGGCTGGTGCAAAGGCAGCCAAGCTCTTCCCAAAGCCTCCGTCAGCTGCTTGGAGAGAGGCTCAGGCAGCACCGCCACGGGGAAGGGTGGGGGAACTTGCTGAAATTCCAGAAACACATCCAGAACCTACAGAAAAATACCACTGAATGTATTTTCCTAAGAAGGAAGTCCAGAGAGAGGCAGAAAAATTTGCTTCAGTCAGGAAATAAAGAGAAGGGAATAACGGCTTGGCTTGGAGACAAGGGGTTTGTCCACCCATGACTGTGCCTGGATGTGAATGAACCTATGGATTCAGGAGGGCTACAGCACATTTCAATAACCTCAGGCTGAGGTGCCTGGCTGAACTGAGCTTTAATGTGTATTTAGGTTTGTTTATGTTGCTTTGGGCTTGTGCCAAGGTATTTGTATTTGTGCTCGTCAGAAACTTGTTGAAATAGGGTGTTTTACAAGCTTGCCGTATTTTAGCTGTGCTGTTCACTCATTGGATCTGTGGTAAAATTATCTCTTTTCCTGGGCCTTTTCATCCCTAGTAAAGGTGCTGTAGGATAAAAAGCACAGCTCATGCCACAGAAGAGAAAAATATTCTTATTGTCCAAACACGTAAGACAGCAGAAAAAATAAATCAAACCCCATTTTTCTGAAAATGCAGAATCACTCCCAGTCTGACCTCACAACCTTGTACCCACTGTGTGTTGTAAAAGCAAAAGGAGGAGTTCGGAAATAACACAAGCACACTTGGAAATAACAGATATTTAACCCCTATTTCACCAAACCATTTTCATTTTACTGCATTGGTCCACACCAAGAGCCAAACTGAATCTGGCCAACTCAGACTTATAACAATGCATATTTAAAACATATTTTTAACAATCACAGAATCCCAGACTGTCCTGAATTGTAAGGGATCATCGAGCCCATCTCTTGGCTTTGCACAACCCCCAGAATCACACCATGTTAACAAATGCTATCCTGTATTTTTGCAGTATTTCAAATGGAATAAAATATACTACTTCTTTTTTTTAAGTTTTCAGAGCTCACCTGAGGTGAACCTGCTTGAAAAACATGGTAAGCTTCAAATCAAATACCACAGTTCTAAGAAATCCATTAACCGTTCACATCTAAACCTCAGCCTTCCACGCTTCACCCTGTAATGCACATTGTTGTCAATTTTTGTCTTATTTACCCCCCGCTAATAGCTGGGCTCAGTTCCAAGAAACTTAAGACAATTGTGGAGAGATGCAGATCTAACATTCTTCAAGTTGACAGCCAATAGTTCTGAGCATTTAATTCCCGAGACGGAAGAATCTCCAAATCCTGCTTTTGTAATTCACCCGGGAAAACACATCAGAGCCAAACTGTGTCTGTGCAGCCTGAGCAAAAATGTTATTGTTTGATCCAAGTTGTATCTTTCCTGGCAGATTTGTAGGGATTGATCCTGGCTGACTGGGTTATTTTAATAGGAAGCTGAGCACTAAATTCCTGATGAATTAACATCGTATTGTAACCATTGGCATCTGTCCTCAGCACAGCTTAGGTAAAGGTTCATCTCTTTACCCTCATTAAAGTTTAAGCAGCTCTACCAAATTCCACCAGACTTGGCATGTGTGACGTGACTAACGACTCCTCTAAACTTGGAGTCAAAAGCTTCCAGTGGGAAATGCTCCGTCTTTATGTATTTGCCCCTGAGCAGTGGCGCGGGGAGAAATAAATAAATAACATTATTCCATTTGCTCAGGTTGGAAATTTAAGCAGCTAAACACAACCCTGTATGTTGTACAATGTTTCTGCGAGGATTTGATAAGGGGTTTATGCTTAAAGCAGAGAACATGAAGGGTCGAGGACCTCCCTCCTCCCTTTAAGGAGGTAACTCCAATGAACAGCCCCAAAACATTTGCTGGGATCCTCAGCGCTGTGGTGCAAAAGAAGTCCTGGGGCTGAGCTTCAGCCAGTGGGGATCAGGTGGGTTTGCCTCAACCTCACATGGTCCTTCTGCTCATCTTGCTTCTCTCCTGATCTGTCTAGTCCTCATGTAGCTCTTGAGCCACCTATTCTGGTCCAATGTGATTTAAATGGAATTATTCATCTTTCTTTCCCAGGCTGATTAGACCTCTGAGTACCTAAACATCGTGGAAAAACCACCACACTATTTATGAAAACACCACCACACTATTTGCCTTTTCATTCTTTGTCCTGTATTTAAGCAATGCTGACTTTATATCCACTTGCAAATCTCTCTGTGTTTATGCCTCCAGGCTATGCTGAAGTCCCAGATTTTTTTTCCCTCTGTGATATGACTAAAACGTGCCCTTCTCTGTTCATCCATCAGCAAACCATCAGTGTTTTGTGTCTCCACAGGATCCCTCTGGACCCCCAGATGCCACTCAGGCCCATCTGCTGCTTGCAGCCAGAGCAGGTTGCTGAGGAGCTGGTCCAGTCAAACTCTGAACTTTTCTACCTCACCCAGTGCAGTGTTGGGATGCCAATAGTTTCGAAAAACCTATTTTCTCCATTCATCCAAGTAACCCTACATGTGTAGGAAGAGTGACTGGGTTCTTCTTTAAATCCATCTGCAAAATTCTCCTTCCTTGGCATGGCCACAGAATGATTTGACGTGGGTCAAATTTATGATGTGTAGGCAATTAATATTTCGCTTGGTATTTTCTCGTACAATGCTAATTACATCCCAGTCTTTCATCCTGGATTGGAGCTTGCTGTCATGCAGCACTAACACAGAACCATCCCAGGCCACAGCTAAAGCATCCACGGGTGGTCATACAGGAAAATAATTAATCACCCCAATTTGCAAGTGAGTCATTAACTGCTGACACAGGTTTTCATCCAAATCCTGGGATTCTGGGACACTCCATTTCAGCAGCTGGAGACTTTGATTGGCATTTTCCTTATTTCAGTATCATGAGCTGTATTAATTTTGTGTGCTTTGCTCCTTGTACAATTCAGTATCCAGAGAGACTGGACAGGGTTTTTTTCTGTGTTTATGCAGGTCCACCCTTGTCTGGCACATCCGTGCAGTGCAGTTCTCATGTTTGCCAACGCAGAGGTTTAGTGTCTCCTGGAGGAGCCTCGAACTGCAGCTTCCATTCCTATCCTACTGTAAAAACAAACTATTTGGAAAATCTACCTAAATTTGGGAAAGATTCTCGAATGAAATATTCAGAAGCCTACAAAAAAAGCTTTGCTTTTACTGGAAACAAATGTTTTGCTTTGCCTTATAATGAAATAAAACTTTTGGTCTGGGGGAGAAGAAAACTAGGATAAATCCTTCCTAGAGCAGAATATGCCCCATTGTGTTTATCCATGAGAAACTTGCTCTTTGCAGGAGAGCTTGTCTTTAACAGCTCCTGACTCCTGCTGACTGCACAGCTTGGAAAAGGGTGTACAAAAAATTAATATATTGTTGAAAAGCCGCCAGCTGGATGCCTTGCCCACCTCTGGGAATCCCTTCCTTTGATGAAAAATAAATATTTACAGTTAAATAAAACCTTGAATGATTTTGGAATAATTCTTTCGAACAGCAGTGCTACTGTACAGAGTGAAAGGACTCAAAAAACCCCTGTTGGTTCATTTTTTAACTTCAAAGTTCAATGGATACACTCTAAATCCAAGATAAAGTACATTTAGACCAAAAGGTTTGAAAGGTGATCTCTGATCTTAGCGTAGCTCTCCATCATCAGTTCATAAAAATACTTGGCAAGGTGTTCAGTATCTGTGGGTCTGTTCTTTTCCAGGTAACTTTATGGAGCTGATCCAGTTCCCTGTAAAATCATAAGGGAATTGGGCACCGCCTTCACTGCAAATTTTGAGAGAGAAAGGGCTGAAAGTTTCAACCGGTGGAAATCAGCGCTGTTCTGTTAAAGTCAGCAACTGGAGTCTTTTCATGGCTATTTGGGATTTATCAAATAAACTCTTCACTTCCTTGAGAAATGCCCGGGCTTCAGAACTAAAAGAAAATAAACCTGATTTCTGCTGAAAACCAGCATTTGCCAAAATAATTCTTCAAATCCAGTATTGCAAGGTGCAAAGATATTGAAGCACCATCAATCATGCCTTGACATTATACCACGGAAGATATCAGCCATCCAAGTGATATTAATATCTCGATTTAACAAAATACACTGTTGAAAGAGTGGTTGAAGTTGCCCTTCAGCTCTAGGTATGCTGGCACAAAAATCAAGATGATTAACTTCTCTAAAAACATCTCATTTAAGATCTTAAACCCCTCAATAAACCTGACAGTAATGAATACTTTTTGGTGGCTTTCAGTAGCTCACGAGACAAAAGAGCCAATACAACATGTCCCAAGCTCACTGTGCTGAGTGAACGAGCAGGATGTCCCCTGGCATCGGTGACAAACTGTGTGAAAGACTTTCTACCACCACAGTGAGATGTCTCAAGGAATCAGGTGCCCCATCAGAACTGCCATATCCACTCTTTTCCCCCAAATCAGCTGTATCAGGAGTATATTTTTATGGATTTTGCTGACCACAGCACCTTTGTGGTGGTTGGGCACCTGTTCCCATCAAAAAACCTTTGGTCCTACCAGGTCTTTACTAAAATCGAGACAGTTTTTCTCTCTCAGCACATAATTGGTAAGCTTGGAATTATTTCTTGCTGTAATAGCCAGGCTGCCCCTCCTCATCTCAGGGAAGTGTATTCTCCTAGCAGAATCATCATTAAATGAAGCTTGGAGATGAACCATGAGGAAAAGGTCAAATTTCAGTTCCTGGAGAGCTGGAGGACTTACCCATTTCTTACTCTTGGGTTAAGTGGTGGAGATTTTATAGAGGTGGTTCCCAAACCGCATTTATAGATCTTTGAAACATCATCAGTCTCACAGCTTTGTGGGTGTATGGACTGTGAATTAATTGCCAGTTTGAAGAATTTATTGAGCTCCTGCCCAAGGGGAGAACCAGGCTGTGGGTGGTGATGGGTATTCATGGCCATAGGAACTCCAGCAGAACTGGATTTCCAGGAATGCTGACCAAAGGGGTGAGGTCCTGGTTTGGGTCCCACTCCACTCCCAACATCAGGGATTTTGTGCCTCCCTGTTGGACACTGGAGTCCATCACCCCAAGCACAATGTCCATCATCCCAGTGATAGCACCCAGATAGTTCTTATTACCACGGAATATCTCCCTATTTAATGACATTTGTTAAATACTTTCCATGGAATGTGAAAACAACACTCTGTCAACCCTTGGTCTGGGATGAGGACAGCACAGCAATCTTGGATCAGCTCTGATGTTCCACTTGTGTACCCATGGCAGGGAACAATGTAGGTGGGCATGTCTTTGTCCTCACCATCACACCCGTCACACCTCGCTGTCACCCTCAGGCTGCACAAGGGACAGGGATCAGCTCACCACCACCAACACCTGGCAGCACAATAACAAATACTAAAGTGGTTTCAGCTGGTATTTTTCAGCTAAAGGAGTGAGAGAGCTGACCACTGACTTGTTATGTCAGCATGTCATGACAGCAGTGTCTGTCCAGGACAGAGCCCTGCAGGTGACAAACAGCTTCCCTGGTAAACACCAGCTGGGAATCTCATCCACAACGCTCACAGTTTAGCTTTCTTTACATCCATCCTTACGTGCTGGCAGTTTAAGCCCTCAGGGTTTTGCTGTAGTTTTTTCTCCTCAGGTTCAAGCAACCAGATAAAACACATGTAAACTAATTTAGAACTCCCGTTCAGGTTAGTGTGTATTGCATGTGTATTCATGTATGTACAATGTGTAATATAAAGGTGTGTGCACTGGAGACAAAAGCCACTTGCAAAATCAACGTGGAGTTCAATGGTCTCTTGCACACACAAAAAAGAAATTTCCTGAAACAACACATCTGAAATACCCTTACAGATGTTTCTCTGCATTACCAAAAAAAACCCGTCCCCTGAGCTAAAATGAAAATTGATTTTGAAAAAAAAAAGCTGAAGGATATGAGTGGATCATCATAATTGGATCAACATGCTCCAAAAGCTTCAGGCTACTTCAACTTCATTTCTTAGCTGACAGCTTTCTTTTGGAATTCTTCAAACCAAACACAAATGGTTTGATTGCAATATGTGAAACATTTGACCATCATATCCTTGACAGTCAATCCGCTGCAGGGGAGATTTGATAACTGTTGTCAAATTCATAACAGCCAGTCTAATCCAGAGAACTAACAAAAAAACACAGGAGCTGCTTCCACAAAACCAGAGACGATATTAATGTAAAATGACACCATTTACAGGGAAAATATAGAAAAAGGCTGTATTGGGTCTTTTCCAAATAATGTTGCAGCCATATGAACTGATCTTACTGGTTCTTAACTGGTAAATACAAATTAGAGCTGTTTAAAATCCACTTGGTTTTCCATTCAAGCGTCATGTGAGAAATGAAAGCAGCAAGATCAAGTCCCTCAAACTGAGCCTGCGCTAATTTATGGACAGCATCGTCTGGGGAGTGTAGAGCTGAATTTTTCCTCCCCAAAAAAGAGGCATTGCAGGATGGATGTTGGGGCAACTGGCAAATTTCCACATCTTCCAGCATTAAATGGATAAAAAAAAAGTGGGAAAACCACCATAAAAAAAGGTAATAGAATAAAATCTAAGGGTACCTTCTGTGTTTATTTCTATGCCAGGCAAAAGTGAAAGCTGCAGCACTAATTGGCAGAAAAGAATTGAAGGATATCATGGATAAACTAATTACTGGATGTCAATATTTTATTAAACATCAAGTCAGAGGAGTTTTAATAAGTACATGCTTTCTAAAGTTGAAGCTGCAAGATCTTTATCAAAATTTTATGGAGGATTTAATTCACAGTCCTGGATTTTAGGAGAAAATATCCTTGATTCTCACTGTAGCTATGCAGGGTTAGGGAGGATGACAAGTCAGGAGCTCATCTTCAGCAAGTAAAGATTAATTTTAACAGCAAACCCCTTTTTCCTGACAGATCTCAAGCTCTCAGTCTCCACCAGAGCCAGTTTTAGGGAGGTGATAACTGTCAAACAAATCCCTCTCTGCAGGGAGGTTTCCAACACTTGACTTTCCCAACACCGCCAAGACGTGGGATTGATCCCATTCTCCAGGGCAGTGATTGAGCTCCCAGCCTCACCCTTGCACTTTGCTCTTTTTCTCTTTTCCATACCCCAAATAAACACATTTACTCCAGAGCTTTCCTTTGCACAATTATCCCTCAGCAGTGGTTTGAGGCTTTTCTCCCATTCTTTTATCTGTTTCTGTCTTGGAAAACTCAGGAAGCAAAAGGGATAAAGTTTAACGACTGTTCACAGTTCAGTGTCCTGCAAAATTAGAGAAACATCTGGAAGTTGTTTTTGCTTCAGGATGACTTTTAACTGACTAAATGATCTCATCTGCAGAGCTGGGCAGGCTGGTGGAGGATGGAGAGCAGGAGTTGCCCCCTCCTACCTGAAATGCACCACAAATCACATTCCAAGAGATTTTCTAGCTCCTTGAATCCTCTGGATTCTTTTCTACCATTTAGGAACAGCCTTCATTAAACAGCTATAAAACTAAATTAAGAGAAAGCAATAACATCTGATTAGAGCCAAGAAAAAAATCAGTTGCTCAGCATGAACAACTGAGCAATAGCAAAATATTCCAGACACTTCCAAAAGAGGAGTTTTAGCATAAAAAACTTTGCTCATGGGAAAAGAGATGTTATGTGAGCTGGAATTTGAACAACTGGGATTAATAAATCAGCATTCTTTAATTCCTTCTCTAGCTCTAACAGCCAAGAATTTTCATTTCTAGTAGGAAAGTGCTGTGGTGCAACATTACCCAGTTTGTTTCTCCTCATCCCATTTTTTGGGATGTCACCAGTGAGGAAAGGATGTGTTTCCTGTTGGAGTTGGGCAGGTGTTGGGCAGACCCAGCAGGACAAACCTGCGGAGGGTCGGGCATCATGGCCGGACTCTTATGGGTGGAAGTTTGGCAATGACAAATGTAAATATAATGAAATTGTGACATTCTTTGGGAATTTCAGCCAAGAATACCACCCAGGATGAAGGATGGTAAGGAAAGAGGGCTATAAAAATTGTTTCTGTTGAGAAGGTTGCCAGTAATTTATTTTAGAAAGTAGCATTTATATACTATCTATGTATATAAATATATCTAAAATGTTTATATTTAACTTTCCCCCCCTTCAAATAGCATTTAAAAGCACAAAAGTTGGGACTGGAATATTAAGCATTTGTGGATGGGTTTATGACACTCCTATTTTTGATACAATAGTACCGAGTAATAATTTTATTTAGGGAGTAAAACTATTTGCGGGAGGAGCCAATTCTTTTCTTATACCACCAAGCCAGGGGGAGATCCAAGCCTAGTGTTTTCATAATCCATCTTCATCTGCTCTCCTGGATATATTTTCCCTCTTTTCCAATACTCCTCTTAGCAAGACAACCTTCCCTCTCTGTCGGATTCCCTCACTCTTTGCCGAAGTTACCATGGAATCACAACAGCACTTACAGCCTTGTCTGCACGTGTTGGAAATCGACTTGATGATCATTGCAGGAGACACTTTTCAGGTGGAATAACTTGGGAATTCTGCCTGGATGCATAGAGACAACAGAATTACTCTGCTGCACCAGTTATTCTTCCCAGATGGCACTGGAAAGGACGCTGGGGTGTTTCTGCTGGGGAAAGGAACTTTCTTCCTAAGCAAATGTGATGGCTGTGTGAAAAGCCCCAATTTGGGCCATGTGCAGCACACATTGTCCCAGCACCTGGAAGCTGTTAGTGCTTGGGAGCACGGTGTGGAGGGAGACTCCAGGGAGCAGCTGCGGCACGGCTGGGATTGCCCACGGAACATGGATCAGTTTCCTGATAAACAGAGAGCACCAAAGGGTACCTGGAGGAAACCTCAAACTTCAGGAGAGCAAATGAAAAGCAGAGATTGTTTTCCCCTGGAAAACTTCCGAAGGAAAGCGCTGCAGCTGGGTGAGCTTGGCCTTTGGAACAACAGGAATGGTGCGTTTGGGTGGGTTCAGCCTCTGCAGGCTTGGGCTGGAGATGAAGCAGCTCATTTGCATTTCAAAGCTGGCCTATATTCTGCTGATTGAGAGTAAATAATGCACCATAAATATGTATTCCCTGCTCCGAGGTAACAGCACATCACAGCGAGAGAGGTTTTCTGTGATGGCTTCATCTGCTCCGGGTGGTTTTCCCCCGGTTTATCAGGAGACGTCCCAGTGTCCAGCCAGGTGTGAGAGCACCTGCCTGGAGCAGCCAGATGTGTCAGGTGGCAGCAGGGATGGCTGCTGGGCACCACCAACATCTGCATGCAGGAAGAATGTAGAATTACTAAGGTTGAAAAGACCTCCAAAGTCATCAAATCCAGCCTCCAAGGAATCCCACCTTGGCCACTGAACCTCATCAGGAAGTTGTGCCACATGAAGTGTCCACTTATTTTTTGAGCACCACCTGGGGTGGGGACTGGCTGTCCACTGCCCTGGACAGCCCCTTCCAATGCCTGACCATTCTTTCAGTGAAGAAATTTTTCCTAATATCCAACCTGAACCTGCCCTGGCTGTTTTTCCTTGTCCTGTCCCTTTTTCCCTGGGAGCAGAGCCTGACCCCCACCTGGCTGCCCCCTCGTGTCAGGAGTTGTGCAGAGCCAGAAGGTTCCCCCTGAGCCTCCTTTTCTCCAGAGCAAACACTTCCGGCTCCCTCAGCTGCTCCTCATAAGACTGATGTTGCAGACCCTTTGCCAGCTCCATTCCCTGCTCTGGACAGAAGATTCCTAATTCCTCAAAGCCAGCTTAGGACTGTTCTCACAACAATGGCATAGATGGATGATTATTTATCCAGAACAATTTATCACTTGCATTCTGATGAAAATTAATGAATTTGATGATAAACTCTGCTATGAAATTAATTATGCTAAATCCGAGATATTAAATATAGACCTTAAGAATCCATGATTAAAAAGCTGTGAGATTTCTATTTTTGGGGCCTAACAAAGACACACAGTTATCTATATTTCTCCCAGCTTCAGTTAGTTCTCCTCCTACTCAAAATGTAAAATTGATTTGTTGCGTTGGGAAATAAACAACAAAAAATGATGCTTATCTTAGTTTGGTTATATGGCCATGATAAAAATTAATTGGTCACCAAAAATTAGTATTCAAAGCATGGAATACTCGGTATGAAAAAGAAAAGACTGCTGAAACATCCACCAAAAATGTGGATTTGGAAATCTTGTTCTAGAAATGCAATTCAAGTACTCCAAGGTATCACTGAGGAGGTGGAGATGGGAGCTCAGGAGTCTCAAACATTGGGCATTAACAGAAGGACTTCAGGTACAAAGAGAACATGGTGGTTTTTTTGCTTAACCTGTTTTTTTCTCATAGCAGGAAGGGCGTTGGGTCATTAGGATGTTTCAGAACATGGCACAGACTCCTCCTCCCTTCTGTTCCCAACCCTCAGAAGAAACTTGGTCCCTGCAGCTCCCCCGCTCAGTGTATATATTTAAATATATAAATATATATATATGAAATATCCAGAAGAAAAAGTCAGAAAACCCATCATGATAAAATGAGGGAAGTGAAGGCAAGTAAAAGAATTCCTCTGAAATATTAATACAGAATATTATTATACCCACATAGACATTTTTTTTTCCCCAAAACTAAACCAATATTTAAATCTTATATAAAACATCCACATTTTTGGAATTTATGAACTAAAAACCAGACATTTTTTGAGGGGTAAAAAAAAAAAGACGTATCCAGAGACTGGTGTAGACTTTGACCAATCCTGCAGCCCTTGGGGGAAATTATTACAATAGACATCAAAGATCTTTCCCTCCAATTACACTTAAAGTGTGTTACATTGTGTTCTGTAAATATGGGGGGAACATCCCGTGTCCTTAAATAACAAATAGACTTTTGAAGTCATGAAAATTTAAGATCTCCTGAGAAAGCTGTGGTGGCTCCAGAGGAGTTCATGCCTTGCAGAAGGACTCAAGGACATTCCATGGGGGAATACCACAAGAATAGCTCCTTTTTGGAAGAGGGAAGGGACTAACTAAAAACTGTCTCAGTGGAAAACGATGGACAATTGTGTATTAGCCTGAAGTAGATTTTATAATCCATCATCACTTGTTATGGAATGTGAACAAAAACAAAGGCACAGAAAATAAGGACAGGATAATCCCAGCTGGGTCTCTTGAAAGGGCAAGAAAAAGAAATGCTGGATGCTGGGGAAAAAAAAAAAAAAATCTGTGAAATGTTCAGGAACATGAATAATTGCAATTAAAGCCAGAAAAGACATCAATCACACTGAATCTCTCAGACCCAGCTCCACTGAGACAGACTGGTGTGGACTCAGCAGCCACCATGGGAATTATTTCCCTATCCATAGATTCTGTGGGGTTTTATTCCTAAAAGTCAGAGGAAGTTAGAAATAATAGATTTCAGGGGAAAACCCCCTATAAATCAAGAAGTCCCCTCTGTACTTTCTCTCTCTTAAACTGATTAATTATTCTTCTTTATGCCTATGTCTCACTCATCCACACTGCACCCAGCTCAGCCATCCCACCACCGGGAGCATTCCCACAGGGAGACACCAGGACTTCATTTCAGGGGAGGAAGGATCTTATCCACAAGGAAAGAAGCACATAAGGGTGTTAAAGCCGTGGAAAGCAGTGGAAGGCCTGCCTGTGTCGGCTGGGAAGGCTGGAGGAGCTGGAAGCTGTTCCCAAATGGGAATAGTTGAAAGAGCAGATGCATCTGAATAGATTTGCCTGCAGGAGCAGCCATGAATAAACTGGGGTGAATTCAGAGGTGTGGCAATGTCTTCGAGCCTGCCGAGGTGACTGTGGCCAGTAGTCACCCCTTGCCACCAGCCCAGGGCCTTCGGGCTGAATTTCAGCCCTTTGCAATGAATTCAGTACTGGACTTTAAATGGACTTTAAAAATTTGAAATACAGTATTTGAATCCAGCATTGTTGCCCTCCAACAGCAGCTCAGCAGCCTCGGTTCTATTTATTAACCTTTTCCAATTACTAATTTGCAAGCTTGTGGCAACATAGCTGAGGTTGTAATTACTCTTCTAGGGTATTAAGGAAAAATTATGCAAAATTTGGTCTCATTCTTAAATATGTCCATTAAAAATTAATATAACAGATCATTAATTAATATGTATTACTAATACAAAGCAAACAAGTTAATCCTTCCAACTTGAACTTTCATCCACGCATACATTCCAAAATAACTACTTTTTCATTTGAATCTTGTCATTTAAACCTTTAAGCCCTCTTGCTGATCCACAAACCACACAGCAAAGGATTGCTGAGAGTTGCAATGACCCAGCGTGAGGGACAGCAGATTCTTGATCCAAGAAGACTGCAAAAAACATACACACATATAGATACACCCATGCAAAAATAGGAAAATTGAAGGAAAAAAACCAGAGGAAAGCAGAAAAATTATGGATTGGAATAAAGCCACCAGTGCTGGGACCCATCAGAATTCACTGCCTCTGCCTTGTTCCATTCCTCAATGTCCCTGCTCTCCTTTTGCCACACAGTTGGGAATAAAAATTTTGACTGAGAGATACTTTTTAAATGCTGAGAAGGGTCATGGTGAAATGGAATTCAGAAATCTGTAAATGTGGAGGATGCGGAGCTTTTTATGTATTTCTGTTTCCCCCACCCCTTTCCTTTCCATACAGGAGATTTAATTGGGTGAGAAGATTCATGATTGCAAAGATAGACACACACAATATATAATATATTATAGTTCTACAGATCTGATCCTTTGGCACTTATTTTACTAAGAATTTCCAAATCTACTTCAACCCAAATTAAGAATTCCCTAATCCAGATTAGTGCTGAAAAGCAAATGTAACCTCGAGCTGTAATTTGAGAGGTAATTTGCCAAAGTGAAGGCCCCGTTGCACTGAGAGAGCAAAGTAAAGGGCTTCCCTGTAAATGAGAAAGGATTAGGCCCACAGAAAAGTATTGCTATAGCAACAAAATAATTCATGGGAATATGGATAACAAAGCCAGAGCCCCGGAGATGGGAGGGAAGACGCTTTAATCACATCCCGCTCCCCTTGGCTGTAACCAACACATGGCAAGACACGAGCGCCTGCTTGGTTTGTGGCTTTGGTTTTGAACTCCTTTTATCAACACCAATGGCAGCTCTCAGCCTTTGACAGAACATCCTGGCTGAAGGGAAGATGAGTGACAGAACATCCTGTCTGAAGGGAAGATGAGTGACAGAACATCCTGTCTGAAGGGAAGATGAGCAGCCACAGCATCCCTGCTCCGATGGGAACCGCGGCTGGGCCAAGTTCATGTGGACATTTCACAACCAGCCCTTCTCATTCCCTGTGCAGGATTGTGAGTGTGGGGTGCCCAACCCTCCATCCCATCCAGCAGAAACACTCCCATCCCGGCAGGCAGCTCTTTCCCGGTATGTTTTGCTAATTGGGAGCTCCAGCAGGGGTCTGCAGTCCCAGCTGAACAGCTCTTCCCGCTCCACAACTGCGCAGGAAAAGCTTTCTGCATCTTCCTCTGGAAGATGGCCTTAAAAGTTAGCAAAATTTATTATCATCACCATTTATCCTTTCAGGCTGTAAAAAGCTGTCAGTGAAACCCCCCCAAAAGGCTTAATGCATTACCAAAGCACTAATTTTATTCTTCATTATTCCCCCAAACCTACATTCGGAGCCAGAGCTCCTGCTCTGCGGAGAGCTCCTGGTTAATGTATTTCTGTGTGTAGATCCTTGACAGAGACCATTTTTCTTGCCTCTCAGGTGGCTCGTAGAGTGAGATTTATGTCCATTATGCATAAATTCCTTGCAATATTGCTCCAGCATAATCAGCAGAAAATCTGAGCCAGCAGCCACAAAACACCACCAGAGACAGCTGAACTCGGGCCACCTTCCTCAAGTCCCAGGGACTCTGTTCCCTTGGAAATCAGAGGCTGGTTTTGTCCCTGGTGGGTCTAAGGGACCACAAGGGTCCCCTTGCCTTGCTGAGACCCAGCCTCGTTCTTGTGTGGCCTCAATGCAAATGCCGCCATCAGGTGGGACAGCCCAGCTTAGATACAAGACCAAGTTCAGATATTAAACCTTTCATTAGCTCTGACCCTGAATTTCTGTGACTAAACATAAGAAATTAAAACCATTTAAAATCACTTTCCATCCCTAAAGCAATGTCAGCATCCTTCTCTCTGGCTTATATTTATTATCTCTTTTTGCACATCCCCAAATCTGACCACGTCAATATCCTAGAGCCCCCAAATCACCCAAGTCCTTCAGCTTCATTTTAAGTTTGGGTAGGAAGGGACCTTACAGATCATCTAGTTCCTACCCCTAATTGGGGTTAATATAAACAAACAACTACTAATTATATATGTCTCTGTGAACATCCTGGGTTCATCAGTGATTTCATCCTGCAAGAGCCAAAGGCTTGTCAGTGTTACACGAACTGCAGCCAAGCCTTTGGCACCCAAGCTGGGGGTTCAGGAGCTATTCCTGATCTACACTGCAGTGGAGCAAAGAAGAATTGTATTCAAATCGGTTTGGGCTCTTTGAGAAATTTTTTAGATTATTTGTCAGCAACACTGCCACCACAGCTTTATAGAGATCCTTGGTTTTGCTGAGTGAAGAGCCGTAATTTAAAAGAGATTAATTAGTTTTGGGCAATGGGAAATCATCACAATGTAAATAATTGCTGGGGTAAAGAGGATTCTTCATTACCCCGCGGGGAGAGGCTGCAACGGCCCACGAAGGAATTGTCGAGAGGGATGAGATAAACTGCACCTAACTTGGGCCAGCTAAAAATTGGGCACTGACGTCCCATGTGATGATGTAGTGCCGCTAATGAACACCCTCCCCCAGAACATGACTCATCCCAGCTCTCAGCTGACTGTGAGGAAGCCTCAGCCTAAATTTTGGATTATTAAAACTGGTGAAATGAATCTCTGTGTCCCCGAAGTAAAACAAGATCTTTGAGAGCTGTACTTGACTTCTCACACAAAACCAGCCAAGTCATTCAAATTACATGGGCTGCCTTTCAATTCCTGCAATCCCCACTCGTGCCTCTTGGAAGACCATCCTTTATATTTTGATTGAATTTATTGATTTATATTTATTTATTGGACTTCTTTTCTTCCCAGACCCTCAGATCAATATCAGGTCAACAGTGGCACAGGATGATTATCATGGCTGCCTGGCCACTAAACAGGGGGAAATTCCCACTGCTCTTGTTCCTGGAAAAACAGAAAACACAAACTACCCCAAAAGTCCACAAAGGCATCACATTAAACTGGAAACGCAAAACTCATCTTGATGAGTTATGTTTAAATGCTGTATCATGGCAATTAAATGCTTCTGGTTTCCCATTTCAGCAAACATTGAAATAAAAGCCTCATGTTCCACCTCATTTTCCTCTTTGCTCTCAGCTGTGGGGACCGTGTTAGTGTCCCCATCCCTGCCCTTGCTCTAAGGTTGCATCAGTGACCAGCAGAGCACCCAGCAGCACCTCTGGAAGAGCATCTCTGCCCAGCAGGAGCAGCAGCCACCTCCAAAATGCCTGAGGATGCTGCAGAGGAGGGGGACAGACACCCAGCAAGGCTCTGGGGGTGCAGGGGCAGCGCCAACACTGCCAGGTTGGGGACAAAGACAAAACTACCTTCATCCTTCATCCACACAGCAAAACCACACCGACTCAGAGTTCAGCCTCCTCCCAGCCCAGAGAGGAGGCAGGAAGTTAATTTCTTCCAGAAAATGCTGTTAAAATATAATTTTTAAGCTGCATTTTCCACAGGCGCAGGGTCTGTGTCGCGTCCCAGCCCCTACAAGATGGAACACCTTAATTCAGCACACTGGAAGCCTCCTCTGGCAGGGGAAGGGGGGGTTTCATCCTCGTCGCGAGCCCCTAGAGGGAGACATGACCCCGATTTTGGGAGGAGGCTCTCTCGGGATCCAGGCAGCGGCTCCCATATCCCGGCTCCCAGGGGCGACCGGCTGGGCGAGCCATGGAAAAGGGACGCTCCGGGTTTCAGCCCCGCCGCCAGCGCTCCTCGCCCTGCGAGGGACGCGGGGTGCTGGGTGACCTCCTGGAGAAACCATGGGAAGCCCTGCCTGACCCAGGGATGCAGGAGCAGCCCCCGGGATAGCGCATCCCGCTTGGTGCTGGAGGGGATGGATGCTGGGAAGAGCAGTTCCCAGCCGACCTGGGGACGTGGCAGCTCCAGCTTCTCCCTCCGGGAAAACCGTGACTGTATCAGCCCTCAGTGTGCCTCTGTTTTAGCTCAGAGCATGATGGGCCTCTCTATCTCCTTGTTCATGGCCACAGTCATACCCCAATTTCAATATAGAAAAATGGTTTTCAAATGCCACAAGAAGAGCGGGACTGGATTATCAGCACATTTGCATGGACAATAAAATATCACCAATTCGCCAAGACAAACTACGTGGAAGATTAGTCTGAACTGCCAATTTCTTAAAATGTTTCTCATTTCTTGGTTATGGCTATTTTTTGCAAATTTCCCTTTCAGAAATCACATTTCTTTCAAATCAGCTCGTTGCCCTAGGGTTGTTGACCTTTATTTCGCCCATCTGGAAAACAAATGAAGCAGGAAGGATAACAATATGAGATCCTAATCACAAGTGCTGGTTTGTTTTTTTTTTTTGGAAGCTCGATTTCAAACTTATATATTTCCCCCTAAAGGCACTGCCAGCAATACACTGGATAACCCTGCTGCAAGGAAAACCAGCAGCTTGGCCAAAAGTCTTTGTGGGCATCTTATCAGCGGTGAAACGAAGACAAAAAGAAGCCAAATTATCAGTAAAAATGAACACAGATGTAGCTGCAAGAGCAGCGCTCAAGGGCCAGGTGAGGAGCCTTGATGTTGTATCCAAAGCCTTGCCAGCCCAGATTTGACCTAAAAAGTTTAACCTGAGGTTAACTAGAGCGACAAGGCAAGGATAAAACAAATTATTATTGCCAATTTTGGACAAAAAAATTTACAAATTGAGTTATGAAAAATAAGGATGCATAGGGAGGGGTTCATTGAGGTGGCTGAGCCAGAGGGAAGAGGAAAAGCAGCTGAGCACCAACGAAGACAAACCAGTTTTGGGTTTTCTCACCAAGCAATGCCAGCTCCCACGATGATTTGTTCGATTGGAAGAGGAATTTGTTAATTTGGAGGATCCAATTCCCATAGTTCTAACTGGAGAATTTCTGAGTTCACTCGTGCTGGAAATAAACCTGATTTGGGGGAATGATAGCAAGGCTTTAAATTTTTTATTATTAGAAATCTGTGGGCAGTAAAATCAATAGTTTTTAGGCAGCTCTGTTAAAAAGGGAATAATACATTTCAGTGCTCATTAAATGCTATTCTTTTCTCAACAATCTCATTGTTTTTCTCACCACTACCTGTCACCCAGGTATTGAACTAGCCTTGAAATCAGCCAGGTGTTGGACTCCCTGGTCCCTGAGGGTCTCAGCTCAGGATATTCTCTGATTCTGTGATTCTAAAACTCTGCAAGGCTTTGTAGAAAAACATCACAAAAACCGAGTTGATCTCTAAGGTGCCTTCCAACCCAAACCAGCCTGTGATTCCATGATTCCATGAAAACTCCTTGCTGCAGACCCACGGAAGAGCTGTGGCTGAGCGAGCGCTGCCTGACCACGGATGGAGAAAGGTGGGATGTTTAAAGAGAGTAATATTGAACCAAGGAAAAGAATCTGGGGAGAGCAGCACCAGCTGGGGCAGAGCCAATTTGGTGGCACCGATGGAGATGTGCCTTGAGTTCAACCCCTGCAGCTCCCGGGCTGCAGCTCCAGGAGAGGAGCCATTCCAGGTGCAGCTCCAGTGCCTGCTCCCAGCCTTGAACCGAGATCCTTAGTGGGTGATAAATTGTATAAATGGTGGTTGTGACCCCCAAATTCCAGGGGATCATCAGCATCCCCTCTACACGCCACCAGCAACGAGCACAAGGGCTGTTGGAGCAGATTCTCCTCTGAAGGACAGACTCCTCGTATCCCATAATAGCAGATTCCATTTAAAAATAGCAAATGATAGTCAGAGGAATAATAAAAACTAGAAAATCATCCAAAACCCCAGCAATACATCAAAGCCAGTTTAATAGCCCTTAATACTGTCACTGACACAGCTCCTGTACTTGCAGGGCTGGATGATGGAACGGGTAGAGGTTCCCGGGTTTGGAGGCATTTCACCCTAAAACTTTGTTGCTTCCTGCATGTAAATTATAGATAATGGTTCTGCTGGCAAGAGGTTGCACTTAGCTGACTCTGCTACGAGGTAAAATTGGAAGGAAATACCTGGTTAAAGAACTTTTCTCATTCTTTCCCCTTGGAAAAAAGAAAAAAAAATAAAAAATACAAGATGCAAAGAGTTAATTGCACAGAGCTTCTTCTATCTCCTGGCTGGCTACTGAGCCAGAGCCATAACTCAGGGCTTCAGGATACTCAGAGAGGAAACGTGATTTGATGTAGTAGGGGCAATCCCATGCTTATCAAATCATCTTGCTTGCCTGTAAAGCTAAGCTCCAATTTATGATGTTTTATGAAGCCCCAGATCGAGCTAAGGCTATAAAAATTGGGACTTAATATTCAGGAATAAAAATGCAGGGAGTACCACTGAAGTGACTTTTTTTTTTTTTAAAGTACTTGTATCCTCCTCACATTAAACACAACCAGGGAGTGTGACAATAATGGGATGCTGTCCACCAGAGAGAACAAGACAAACAGCCCAGGTTTGTGATTCCTGAGCCACAGGAGCTTGCTGCTGTGCATGGATTAAGGCAGAATGCTGGCTCATACACCAGAACAATGGCTGATAAACCACCACACACCATACAACCCTCAGCAAGCTTATTCTTATTTTTAAACTTTTTCCCTCTGAGAAAGCTTAGAAAAGTCTCTCAAACATCTGCCCACCAGATAAGTTTTTCATCAAGTGACCAAATGCCCAGAAAGAAGCTGAACATTTGTGTGCAGCTGTTGGGAGAGCAGCCCTTTCATTTACTCACCTGAGGAAAAGGATGAGACTCCCTTTTTATGCACTTGAAAAAGGAACATAAGAGAGATGGGGAATTTCTAATCCATCCCTGCACACTCTGCAGAGCCACCACTGCATCTGACACACTTTCCCACCACCTTCCCCCACTGATCTCATCACAGTCATTAGGGGGAACACCCATCCACTTAAATTACATTTTAAGGCTTGTGATACCTGTTTAATGTTAGATCTCGACTGAGCAAACCTTTGAACACTCACTTCCAAAGGTGTTCCTATGACTTAACAGCTGCCTAAATTATTGCTGTGCAGAGATAAGGTTATCTAGTCATTTATTTTAAGTACACAACTGATTGAATCTCCTAAATCCAGGTTGAAAAGCATCCGGAAAAAAAAAAAAATTAACCACGACAGCAATTATACAAGAATTGGTTAAAGCATCACTTGATTTTTACTTGGAGATTTTGGGATCTAATTAAGCAGCAGGACTGATGTGTTCAGCTCTGTCCTGCTGGCTTCCCAAAGGGATCCAAACGCTCCCTCGTTTGAACGGTCCAGCCTTGATCATTAAAGGATGTGCTAATGACGGGCGTGGGCACCACGCAGGCTGAAGGAACCGAGTGAATTCAAGCACCGCAACACCTGAAGTCACTTTTCCTGTGATTTAAGGATAGAAAAATGCACAGTCTCTTCAAATGTCTTAAGGATATGCATGGATAGGCTCTTTAGGAGCAGCCTGTGCCGGGAAGAAGTCGCTCCCCCAGCTGCTCATTAAAAGCCGCTTGCTGCAGGTTTTGAACAGATCTGTTGGCAAAGCAGTTCAAATGAGCACTCTAATTCTCTCCAGGCAGGAAAAAAATAAAAATAATAAAAAAAAATCAGCTGGGGTAGCTGGGACCAGTAATTCAAACAGTTTAAACCAACCTGGCTGAGAGGAATCAGGAGCGTGAGCACACAGCCCTGGATCAGCAGGCTGGCAGAGGGGGGGATGCCATCGGCTCATCCCACTGGATTTTCCTTCAGCTGGCACACAAACCGTGTTCCCGACCCTGCCCCACACGAATCAATCGTTTGTGTACTTAAATAAAAATACTTGCTACAACAAAGATCCTGCAAACAGTCACTGCATTATTTTAAATATTTTTTCCTCATTAATATGGATTTCTGAATTTCTTTTTCTGAATTTTTTTTTTCTGAATGATGGATTTCTGCACTTCCTGCATTGCACCTGACTCAGGGGACACGGCACAGGGCTCAGGAGACAGGATCCTTTAGATCCAGCCTCTCTGCCCATGACTATTCATGTGATCCCAGCAAAACTGAACAGATTCCTTGAATCCATCATTATGAATCTGCAACCAAATTCCCAGGTAACACTCCAGGGTACTAAGCCTGACATTGCCATTCCCTGGATGAATCCCTGGCTCTGCTCATGAGTTCCTTAGCACCAGGTTGGAATTCCACCTGTGAACACAGGATCTGGCCATGGCAAGAGGCATTTTTGGGGCCCAAGGTTATTTCTGACCACAGACAGAGGGCATTAAGCTGATATCAAAGGTGCATTTTAGGCAATATTTTTATTTCCTACAGTTTAAAATTCACGATACAGCTGCGTAGTCAGCATTTACAATCCAGGATTTTCTTTGCACTCTCTCCATGTGCTGGGGGGGAAAAAAAATTCTAATCCATGCTGAGGCAGAAAAACAACTCACTAAAACACCATCTAAAACAGGAGGTTTGAACTCATTGAAACTCTATTATATGCTTGAGTAACTCCTGGAACAATAGAAAGCTGTGCATGATTATGCAGACAGGCAGGAATATTGCCGGCAGATGTTGTCCTTACTGCCACTCCTGGAGTCTCATCCCTGCCCTGGACACGATTGTCCCTACATTTGTTCCTTTGAGGAGGTCACACCATGAGAAGATGGCAGTGCTCATGCATCTCTAAGCCAGGTACTGCTGCTTCTTTATGTTATCTGTATGATCTCCATTCATCTCAGCTCTCTTTTAAAAAATAATAAAATGTGGCTGTCAGGTTTTCAGGGAAAAGGTTTAAAATAAGGACCTTTAAAGACGTGCCATAACAGACAAGTAATTGGCTTTTTGTTTTCATCAGGGGACACCTGACTAATCATTTCTAAGCTCTTGGTGATGGGGAGTTCTTACAAGTGCAGCATTGGAAAACCAAATGGGCAAAGGGAAAACCATTAGTAATAATGTCCCTAAATTCCCACGGAAATTTACATGGCTATTGTTGGAGAGGCCACAGCTCTGTCATAATTATATTTATATATATTTATTATAGTTATATATATTTATTTGTATATATATTGATGTAATTGTTATATAATTACGTTTATATAATTATTTAGTTTATATTTAGTTCACACATTTGCACCTGCAGGCCACACAAATCCCTGCCTAACCTCTCCACCTGAACATGGAAGTGCCAATGGCACAAGCACACACACTCTGTAAGGAATCAGACTTTCCAACTCTCTTTGCTCTCCTGTCACCCCTTAAAGAGGGCAACTGATGCTCACTCCAGCAGCATCACCCCCCCTGGAGTGACGGCTGGGGGTGCACTGCTTTGCTTGGGCACTTTCATCCTATGGAAAAAGCCCTATGGAAGCCCTGAGCATAGCACAGTGCCCGGGGATCTTGCTGTGGTTGCACCCTCCAAGAGAAAAAGCAGGACCCACAAAGAGCAACGCTGAGCACAGATCCTGCCCAGGCTCTTCCCTTGCCTCGTTCAGACGTAGCTCAGGTTGTTCTTCCCTTGGGGAGAAAACTCTGAGCAGGGAGAAGGCCCTGGTGTGTTTTTTGTTTTAGTCTCATGTTTTATTTCAACAGAGGGATGGAGTTCAAGGCATGAGGTTCATAACCACCCCTGGTTCCACAAATGCCTGCCCGCAGCCACTCACTAAACCAGGCAGGCACCACCTCCATTCAGGTAGTCCATCACGTGAGAAACCCAAAGAGTTTATAGAAATGATTGTCAAAGACCCCATCATTTTGCAGTTAGGATAATTAATAAGGTGTGCACAAAATCCAGGAATGTTTTACCACCCGTTTGCAGCTGAATTGCATTGTTGTTATGTCATAATAAAAGAGAGCCACATGGTGACAGAGCACGAGGGACCCAGCCTGACGCAACTGTTAAACATCAATAGGAAAATCAGAGGGGAAACATCAAGCTTTCCTTTAAAATCAGTTTGGTTTTCAAGAGCTGTGACTTTTATTTAGCAGATTTTGTGAAAGAGCTTCTGTTTATAAAAATTATTGGGTAGTGTTGGCTGTCAGAAAACATAAACAGGCAATTAGTGCAATAAGTAGAATGATGGAATGAACTCCTCTGGCAGCCTCCTATCTGGAGGCAAGCAAGGTCCCAATTCCATGAAAAATTAGGCATGTGTTTAAGTCCACAAGATCATCTGAGGAGTCTACAGGGACTACTGACACATTAAAGTGTGTATGAGGGGCTTGTAAAAGCTCAGAGATACCTTGGGGAAACTGGATTGCAGGGACAGTCAATGATTCTGCTGGGACGTGTCCCTACATTAAAGTCATTTCAAAAAGTCTCCTGGAACTGTTAAACCTCCTGCTCACAGTTTGGATTACTTTTAATGGATATAGCTTGTCTCGTGGCCACGGAAGGACTGTTTAATTCTCTGTCTCTCTGTTCCACACCCAAATTCTACATTGTGTTTTCCTGCTGAGTCTCAGTGGTGGAAATAGCTGGATCTGCCACGAAATGAAAACGAGTTTTGCCCTCTGTGGTGACTGTGAGCTTATGAACTGTGGAAGTGTGTGAAGGACAGAACAGCCCTGACAAGAGAAATGTGATTAACTGCACAATGTCACCCAATTATCCTTGTTTCTTCCACTCTGTAAAAATCCATGGACCTGATTTCCTGCATGAAAACCGGACCATTGGTGTGCCTGAAACTGCTCTCAGTAGCTTTGCTCCAGACCTGCACAAAGTCTCCTGCAAGTGCTCAATCCTTAAAGTTACTCTGATGGACCCAAGGGAAGCAAAAAAACTGCTAAAATGAACTTCTGTGATGCTTTATCATGTTTTTGGAATAATTTTGGGGATGACTGGGCCAACACGTGGTACTCTGAATGCCTTCACCAAGACTGCTCCCAAGGGATGCTTTTCCTGAGCTCGTTCTCAGACATGGGGGTTGTTGCAGGGAGGCTGAACAGGGGAGTTGAACCAGATTTCTGGGTAGATTATTCTGAAACAGCTGTTCCTGAAGAGTTCTCACAATGGGGAAATGTTCTGGAGGGGACTTCTGATCAATTGCTGAAAAAGTGGGCAAAATTGATCAACAGAGGAACCAATGCTGTCAAGAAGGATGTCCTTTCTTCCCCCCTCTCCAAAAAATGCATAAAGCCAGATCAGATCTTCTCCTACCACAGTTCCCCCAGAGCCAGGGCAATTATCCCTACTGGCACCTTGTGTTGTGGGTTTTGTCTGAGGGAAGGGCAGCACTGACACTGAGATCTGACAACAGCCACTCTTTGCTTCAGTGACTTCTTAGTAACTTGAAGCGCCGAAAAACCATCTTCTCCTGAGACATCTGGCCCTCATAGGGAGGCAAATCCATGGGAAAGGTCTCTGCATGACCTTTGCCAGCCAGGAGGCAGAAGTGGGCTGACTCCTGCCACCCTGCTCCTTCCCACCCCTCTGTATTGTTTTGTTCATACCCAAACTTGACTTAAACTGGTTCACCCCAGTTCTAATCGGAGCCCTTCTGTTAAACTCAGCAGTGCTCACAACCTACACTTAGGAAGGGTGCAAGTCAGGCAGTGAGGCACAACACTTAAACTCTGCTCATCCCTCGTCTCCCTTCCCAAGCACAGAGAGCACGGACAGTGTCAGCTGAAACACGCAATTAGTCCCCCTCTAGCACGAGCAGCTCAAACTGTAACATCATGCCAGCCGTGATTAAGAGTGATACAGCACATCATCATTGTCAACACTATTCAACCAATGTAAACCTTAGTTAGAAATGTACTTGTCAGAGAAAAATGCGCCTTTGATTTCTATTACACTTTCCCCAGTAATTGCTGTCATCAGTGGCAGGTTATTATTACAGTTGAATAGAGTTTCAGTAATTACTTTTGCACAGATTCTAACAGCTTTTAGATTGAATGATATTCTGACAGTTTGAATACTCTTGACAACAATTACCTTTTTCCTGGTTAACACTGATTCAGGAAAATTAAAAATTAAATCTGTTCAGAGGAAACACTTATGTATGGCACTAGTAAGTGGGCTGATACAAAAATGTGTAAATTACAGAATGACTTAGAATAAAAAGTTCTTTTGCTCTTCCTCTTATGCTTTTTAAAAAATCAGCACTTAGGGTACATGCAGTTCATGCTGGTTAGATTACCAGTAAATGATGTGAAATGATTTAAAGCACTTCTAAATCCACTTCCTACTGATCAGCTTGAAATGAAGAAAACACTATTATGGAGGAAGCCTTGTTGCTCTCACCCTAATTTTTGTCTTTTGTAACAGTCAGATAATGGTTTTTGGCTTTCAGACCATTATTGTTAATCTCACATCACCAGATTATTTAAAAAAACAACAAACAAGCAAACTGTTTTACAGTGGTAGCCTAGAAAAAACCCCAGCATGTTTGCCATTCCTGAAAAATTTATCTAATATTGCAGGGGTCATAACTCAAATGGCTTGGTTAAAAAAAGTCCCCTGCACAGAGCTCTCCAATTTAATTTTGACAGGATAACTGGCCTTGTGGATAAGGGAGACAGAGTTGATGTGATACATCTTCTTATTAGTAAGCTTCCTGATACTGTTCCACATGACATTCTTATAATAAAACTAAGAAAATATGGTCTAGAACTAGATAAAATTACCATGAAGTGGAGAGAACAATTGGCTGGAAAACTGCTTTCAAGGAGTAGCTATCAATGGTTCACTGTCAAAGCAGGAGGAAGTTTCAGATGAGATTCCTCAGGGATCTGTCCTTGCTCCAGCTCTGTTCAATATTTTCATAATGACTCAGTTAAAGGGAAAAGAGATTACATTTATAAAATTTGCAATGTTGAGGAGCTGGGATGGTGGGAACCCTTGGGAGGTCTGGATCAAAATCTGAAAAGATATTAACAGTTTGGAGTGATGGCCTGAAATTAAGATGAAATTCAATAAAGCCAAGTGTAAAATGTTACACTTAGAGAGGCGAAATCAGATGCAAATGGGAAATTGCCAGTAAGGGAACTCCATTACACATTCAAATTGATAGTGGCCTATGAGCTCCATATCAAACAAAGGAGTAAAAATGCTCCGGAAAAGGTTATTTCAGGGATTTGTTAACAAGAGCATCCTACATGAGACCGCTGTGGTAATTCTCCCACCTTCGTTTAGCTGTTGTTGTGCCCTGTCCTGAGCTCATGGTTTCAAAAAAGGTGCAAAGAAACTGGAAAGAATTCATCAAAGTCCAGCTGCGAGCAGCAAAAATGGTCAGGGCTGAAGTAAGACTCATGTAAATACAGAATCATGGAATGGTTTGGGTTGGGAGGGATGATAAAACCCACCCCATTCCACTCCGTCCTGTGGGCGGGGACATCTTCCACCATCCCAGGCTGCTCCAAGCCCCATCCAACCTGGCCCTGGACACTTCCAGGGATGGGGCACCCACAGCCCTCACTGGCCTTCCCACCCTCACAGGGAAGAATTCCTTCCCAATATCCCATTGAAACCTCCCCTCCTTCAGCTTAAAGCCTTTCCCTCCGTTACGCTGCCCTGCCTATGGAGTCTGTTGCAAAGCTGTGATTGAGCCTTTAGTTTCTGACACCACTTCCCACCTCTGATCTACTTGTGTATTAAAATATCATCGTCTTTTTTTTCCCCTGCACATTAGAATTATAGATATAGTTTATTGTTATACTTTCCATAGAGCCTTCTCTTTTTATTAGCATTGTACAATCTGTACAAAAGCAAAATTTAGTCCTTTCAGGGAGCTGAAAGGAAGCAATCGTTTACATGACAAATCCAACATTATCATATGTAAACCTCATTTACTATGTAATGTCTTCCTGTTTCCAGTTCATTAATTGAATGAAACCTATTTTCACATTCTGGTAGGCAGCAGAATTCTCCAACTAACAGAAATAGTGCTTTAAGGGAAAAAAAAATAAATGTAATGCTAGAAAATATTTCACTTACTGGCTGGTCCAGAGCTATATGGATTTCTGAAAAATGCATTTATTTTCTATATATTTCTCAAAAATAAAAATAGTGGGGTTCTCCCAAGCCAGGTTTGTGCAGCAAAGTTGGATGGAAACCTGGTAAAGTGATAAAGTACCACTCTTTAACCTTCATCGTGTATTAAAATGACACTTGTGACACCCAACCACATTCCTATAAATACAATCAGATAAACACAACCAAATTACAGCCCAATTTATGAAAAACAACGCTTTGGAGATTCAAGACTGATGGTTGTAATGGCAAGATGCTGACAAATATTTTGCATTTCTTCCCAAGAAAATCTATAGCCCTGAGAGAGCAATAGCAATGAAGCTCCTCACAGGTTCCAGACCTTTAAAAAAATAATTATTTTTGAAGTTCTCCTTAGGTCCAAGATAAAAGAAACCCAAACAAATACCCAGCTGGAAGGGGACTTGCTAAAACCAACTCTTGCTCGGTATTTGCATTAATCTGGAATGAAAACTAAGAAAACACTGATGATATTTTGTATGGCACAAAATAAAGCAGCATCACCAGCACATCATGCTCAGGCGAACCAGAGAAACAGAAAAGGAATGAAATTATGAAGAACAAACTCCAAGGTCTTTCCCTCAGCCCACAAGAGAAAGCCCTGGGCTGGATCCTGGGATTTTGGACACCCCCAGGGTTTTGGGCTCTGGTACCAGAGCTTCATCTGCATAACATGAACAAGCCAAACAAATCTGATATTAAAATGAGAAAAATCGGCAATTTAAAATTGCCTACTCTATTCCTTTTCTTTTTGACCTCAATCCAAAGCCTTTCTAAGCCAAAGAAAAGACAAGCTCACAATTAGTGACTATGACCAGTTAATGGGTCTGTTCTGAACAAGCTTTTAAATAAAACAATAAGCAAGCCTGGGAAAAAGCAACTTACTGGGCTATCTGAGGCCAATTTCTTTTAAGCACAGGTCACATTATTTTAAAATAAATTCCTTTTAGCAATTGTTCCATCAGGATTATGTCAGTCCAAAGGGAATGGACCCAAAATCTCTTGTTGCCAAATAACTTCATCTTGGTGCATCTGTAACTCCATTTTCTCCAAATAAAACTAGTTCATAATACGGGTGGATTTGTTGTTTTTTCTGAACAAAATTGTTCCCTGGCAACTTCAAAAGCAAATTACATATAGAAAAAAAAAAAAAACAAACCAAAAAACCTAAAAAACAATGTTCAGTTACAAAGCTCGGTAAAAAAATCCATGGAGCCATAACAGAGCTGAATGACTTGGTAAGAAAACCAAAGTGCGGCTGACTGGAAGGAAAAGAAAAGAGAAATAGACAACTCCAAAATGTTTCTGAACAGCCAGATTGCCAAACATTGGAAACTGGAAGAGAGGGCAGCATAATAAAGTAAGATATTCCCCAAAAGTAGTTCCTGGTGCCCCTCTCCCTGCCGCCTTGCCTCATCAGAATTCAAATCACAGCTACAATCCAATTCCAGAAGTATTTTCAGTTCCATGCCTACCAGACAAAATTCCAAGCTGAGGAACAGGGATGATGGGAGCATCCTTAGCTCAGCTTTACTGTCCTCCCAAACCCCAGGTAAGGACCAGTACATCCCAGTAGCCCCATACTCACCTGGCTGTGCCCAGCAGAGCTCCCTGCATCCCTCTCCTCCTGCTCCCATCCACAAGCACTTCCCTCTCCCCACTCCCACAGCTGACCACAGCCAAAACAAGGATTCTCCCAGGTGTTTGCCATGGGATTGAATAAACAGGTGACATTTGTTACCTTCTAACAGGCACTAGAAGCGAGCAGTGAGAATCCTAAGGACCACCAGCCATCTTCCTGGATTCCTGAGTGGTAAAATCATCCCTTTGCCCATGACAAGGTTGAAGAGAAGGCAGGACGTGTGCTGATGGTTTTGTTTTACCATCCAGTGTGCCAGGAGTGTCTGATTAACAGTTTTCCATCCCTATTCAGGCATCTTTGTTAGGAGTAAGTCTTTGCTCTTTTAGATCCTGGTCCAAAGCCTTTCAAGGCAATTGAAAAGTCTCCCATTGATGAGAAGGGGGTGCGCCCTTGCTAATTGTTCCTTCCACACCAGAGTGAAAACAAATTCTTCAGCTTCCATTTGAAACCCATGAAGTTCAATCCCTTGATATACTGGACCCTTATTTTAAGGAGGCTGGTGAGAGGAGGGGAAGGGAGGACAAAGCTCAGGACTGAGGGCTGTGTGTAGGCTCCAAGTACATGCATTACACAGCCCACGTGGTGACACATCACAGGCCTTGGATTCTGCTTTCCAGGCAGGCCCCAAATGTTTTAGCTCACAAGTTCATAAAATGCTGTATTTAAAGTACTCATTGCTCAGCAGCAAACTCCAGCTCAGAAACTCCAATGCTCCCCAGCTGCTGCTCACTGGGAATAATTTCTCCCCAGGAAGAAATTTTTAGTTTGTTCTTCTCCCAGAGTGAGGTGTCATCTCTGTTTAAGGTACAGGTGTGGATGGAGAAAAGTGGGAGGTCTACAGAGCATGGGACATCTGGTTTGGGCCACCTCAGTGCCAAGAAGATATTGAGAAATCAAAGATGCTTATTCCAGACCAAGAAATGTGTCTGGTGAACGGAATTGAAAATTCTGAGGGAAATGAAAAGTTGAGCAAGCATGTGTTAGCGATAATGGAATTTTACAAACGCCTTAAACACAAACCAACAAACCATAATTAATGTAATTATTCAGAAAGCTGAGTTTAACTGGGTACATAGGTGATGTCATCTCCCAGGATGGGAAAACTAGAAGAGCTCCGTGATGGGATAACTAAAGGTTGCTTTTAAAACAACCTTTTACCTCATGAAGAAGATGAACTGGATGGAATTTTCCATCTATAGGTTAAAAAGACCCCCTGTAAACACAATGACAGAAATAAATACAGATCTATATAAAGAGGGAAGCAGCAGTAGCACATAGCTGATGATTTGGGAATCCAGGAAAGAGCCTGGTCAGCCAAAGGAGTCCCCAACCTGTGTGGTGGAAGACAACAGACTGATCTGGACAAACCACCCATCCCATCGATGTTGCTATTTCAGCAGAAGAAAGAGAATTTTTAAAGAGAGAAATACATAAAGTGCAATATAACCTGGAAAAACACCTTTCAAAAACTGTCTTCTTACAATGAAATAATTTTTCTTCCCTCCACAAAGAGGGATTTCACCCTGGAGTTGTTTCTAAAAGACAGTAAAACATAACAGATGAATGTTGCCTTGCATAAGGAACACACACATGCATTTAAATCACTTGTATTTTACTTTTTTATGATGCAATTGCGAATTGTGTTATTTTGCATTTGTAATTAGAGGTTGAAACAGATGGCAGAGGCTTGGTTTAAAGGGACGTGCTGGATGGATCAGGTCTCCTGTTCCACCAAGGGCTGAGCACAGAAACTCTTCCACGAGCTGGTCAAACAGCAAAGTGCTTCCTGCACATCAAAGAACCTTGGAAAGGACCAAACTGGAGTTTCTAGAAGGTGAATAAGCACTGGTGAAAATTTTTTTTCTTTTTTCCCCAAAGAAGTGTTCTTAGAGCACTCTCGGTACCACGCTCTGATTTTGGGTAGGTGACATCCGACCCTTCAACCAAATCAGCAGGATTTTGGTGCAGCCTCCAAAGGAGAACAAGACCCAAAGGTCTTTTCCAAAGATCCTTTCTCTAAAGGAAAAAAACTGGGACAAGAACTCTTCAAGAAAACCCCCAGAGGAGCAGCGACCCTGGGAACATCGGAACATGTGAGTGTGCAACACCAACCACGCAAGAATGGCAGGTGGCTTCTCCAGCTCTCTTTCCTCAAGGAACAAAGCTGTGGGTACACGGAGGTTCATCATTCCTTTCCCACCATACGCAATTTGAGAGACAACCACTTTATTCCATAAATATTCCAGCCTGAGTGAACCCTGGAGCTGGAACTCACGGTTGATCCTCAAAGCAGAGACCTTTACCAACAACACATCTTTGGATGAGGTCAACTCCTTAAATTACTGCTGGACTGCACACCAGTGACTCTCCCCTTGAGCAGGGTTTCCCAAGGTTTGAGATTCCTTACTTGAGGTTAAGACAATCTTCCCTGCCCAAGGAAGAGAGACTCTTTCCCCACAACACATCCTCAGTGACTGGAACCTGCTAAATCAACACCAGTATTCAATATTCATTTATAAATTTGTATAGATGCTTCCACTAGACATAAACCATTGTCCAAGTCTGAGACTAAGGTTAGGCCAAGCTGCACCTAAGTCCCATCAACTTACTGATTGCTCATGTTCTCCCAAAAATGGAGCAAACCCTTTTAGTGCACATGTACCCTACCAAAAATAAATAGCATGGACTTTTAAGCATCAGGATATTCACAAAGCAGCCCCAAAATGGTACCTAGAGCTACGACCCTCAGGGACCAGCCAAGGATCTATTCACCCACAAAAATCCAAATCCATAAGCTCCAAATCAGCATTTTAAATCACTGCAGAGCCTGGATCACTATGGGAACATGGAAAAGAGTCATGCTGATATTATGTGGTTTATATATGTTGTTAGAAACATTCATTGAAACAGCTTTTACAATAACTACTGGTATTATCTACCCCACTAGGCTGTTACCAGAATGATTTTTAATATTTTAATGATTTTAAAATATTTTTAAATTTGCCTTTTTTTTCTTACTAGAGGGGCAATATTTACTGAACGCCCAGAATGAAAAAGGCACCTCTAGCTGCTGCTTTATCACTTAGTTTGGTTTCTCTGCATTTTTTAGAAATACAAAAAGGATCTGAAGTAAACAGATTGTAAAATCTCCCTATAAATATTATCTGTTTACTATCTTTGGGGATGGGCATGGACAAAGAAATTGAACCAGAATGCCATAAGAACAAATTTTCTTTGGGGAATTCATTCACATCTGTTCCTATACGACAACAGGAGGAACAGAAATTATTAAGAAAAAAAGACAGAAAAGAAAGGAAATGTAACTTTCAAAAGGAAAAATGGTTACCTCTGATCTTTAGCTGGTGGTTCTGATGAGTTTTTATTCTGCCTGACCTGATTAGCCCAATGCTAATAAAGAGCTAATGAAGAAGAAAAGATTCACCCTGAAAGTTAACTCCTTTCTGGAAGGGAGATGGATGGGTTTCTGAAAACAGGGATAGCTGCAAAATACGCTTGTGTGATCCTTTGTTTCCAAATTTTAATGCATCCCCTTTCAGAAGGGCTTCTAGTCATGAAATTTAGTAAATCTTTAATTTAATTTACTTAAATTTTAACATATTAGTCTGCTGTTGATGTGCTATCATCATTAATCAGCAAATTAAGTATCAAATAGAAGAAATACCCTTTTCCCTTTATCTCAGTGGGGACCTGGCATTGCCCTCACTGCTGTGGGGGAAAGGGGCACTGGAGCCCGGCAGGAGCCCATCCCAACATTTCCTCCCCATCCCTCGTGGGAACTGGGCCTGGAGAAGAATGAGATGGGCTGGATTATTCTGTTTGCAGACCCTCTTTGCACCCCAAGTATCCCTTCAACTCTCCCTTTGGAATTTCCATCAATGTTGCCAACATTGGATCCATCCTCCCAAGCCATGGACAAAGATTGGACTCTGGAGCTGAGCCTTCAACACAATACATGGTAAATACAGTATAAATACAGTATATTAGTGGTAAAAAATCAAGGAGGCTCCTTGGATTGATAAGCAAATGCACCAAGCTATGAAGTGCAAATTAATACTATCATGCCTTTTATAATTTATAATTTATCTATCCTGCTTCAACCTAAATATTCTTCCTGTTTGTGCAAGAACAGGCCTGACCCAGAACCAAAGGAAATGACTGGGTTTTGACCAATATTTAACTCCAATCACAGTATTTAGTAAGCAAACATATATGTGTGTATATATATATATGTATATATGGATAAAGGCACTCAGAAATTATATAAGGATTTTTATAATAAAAGGGTTTTATTAACTTATCAGATTTTTTTTTTTTATTTCTGGTCTTCCCACAAGGGAAAATGGTGATGTAATTCTGTGATGAAGGAAAAACAACTTCTATTAAATAGACAAAGATCATAAAGTCTATTTTGCCTGAATTTCCATGGCTTCAGTGCACACAACTGAAGGCCTGGCAAGTACTGAATTCTTTCAAGAACTATTTATTTCAAAGTTACAAGGCTGATGAAGGTTTTAGAGTTACAAATTCCTGTTTTTCTTGGAGCAACATCTTTAAAGATATGCAAAGAGGGATTTCTCAGCACTATTCAGAAACGAGTCTCAAGTGATTTGCCACTGTGGAGTACAGAGATTGTTTTCTAATTCAAGCAAACATTTTGAAAAAAAAACCAGAAAAGGATGTGAGAAAATGCTCATTAGGAAAACAACACCGAGAATCTCAGCAGATATATTCAACCAACTTACCTGATTACACAGTTGTGGATTTAGGTCCTGGAGCAGGAGCAATGCACAGCTTTTTTATATAAGGAGAAATGCAAAAGTCACCAATGAAAAAATGAGGTTTTCAAGGGTTTGGGACAGGTTTGGAAGAAAACCCCAACCAAAGGTCCACTAAGACCACAGTCCCAAGCTGAATTTACTGCTGGTTCTTATATTGCTATGTGTTTTCTTTGTGAGGTGCTATTTTGGGTGCAGCAGGCTATGAAAATATGTAGGTTATCCTCACACAAACAGACATTTAGAGCAGAACTATTTACATAATAGATGGACATTTTCAAGGGAAACATTTGATAGATGGATGCGGAGATCAGATTTCTCTGGTTTGCTGATAGAAGAGCTCTGTGCTATGCATAGAAAATTCCCTCTGTGTGGATAATGTATATTTGACTTCACCTTTTGCATATTGATCACTCCCTGACTTGCAAATCCTGAACCATGTGCAAGTGTGCGTAATATGAATAACTTTATTCCAAACTTGCATGTCTTAAGCCATATGTTCACCGAAATCTGAGCATAAATCTACTAAAATTTACTGTCCTATACTGCAGATCAATAAACCCTACAGTATTTCAGGAGTGCTGGATGTATATTATGCTTGATGGCTTTGAAGATGCATATTTCCAGCTATAATTATTTACATATAAGGTCCAGGACCAGGAGATAACCTTCAGCTTTGGTAACATTAACACTTGCAAATAATCATCACTACTCTATCACTCTCACACCCCATAATCTGCTAACATATGTCTACATTTTCTATGTGTTTATGTAGTACTTTATATGGAAATGTTTCATTACTGCCCGCAGCAACATGTGGCATTTCTTCAAGAACATTTCAGCACCTTTTAACATGGTTTCTTCAAACGTCTTCCTAATTGTGAGGATTTCATTCTGCAAATGTTATCACTGCTCAAGCAGATCAATTTTCTTAACTGCTTAATATGCATGCTCTAGGCATTTCGACAAAAATGCAAAATATACAGTACGGAATTAATATAAATAAACTACTACCAGGCTATTATGGAGCAGATTTAAGGCAGCAGGGTTGGAGATAACTCCATTTCCAGACTTGCAAGTCTTCTTATTGTGGCAACATGTCATCTAAAATTTGAAATATAAAACAAATTTTTTCAATTAATTATTATCGTACCATTTTCTCTAAACCAAATTACGATATTCTTACTTACCAACACAGCGACTGCTGGTGCAGAGGGGGTTTACAGTGGAAATTTCTGTCACAATTCCAGATTTTCTGAACTTTGGTTGACTGTGCTCGTATTTCTGGCTGACCAAGCATCTTCTAAAGCTGCACAAAACCGAGCTGGGTGGAGAGACCTCCAGGCAGGTACAGATGTGGAGAAGAAAGCGGCATCCCACTAATACAAAGGCTGGTGACTGCCACTGATGCATTTATGTTGCATTCAGACAATAGTTCAACCTTCTGAAAATAAGGGACCTGAAGATGTCCAGGGTGAACGGCTCCCAGGCCAAGCTTCTCTCTGTCAAGAGCAGGCTTAGACTAAATTTGAAAGAATTAAAAGCAGGTGAGACCAATCCAAGCCCCATTATTTGACTGGACACACTGTGAATCTCAGGAAATCATTGCTGGAATGTGTCCTTCCAGCATCCTGTTCACATTCCACCCAGGCCTTAACAGTTTGGCATGATACTGGGGAGTGCTGGCAAGGGAGGATTTATGGTTTACTCTTGATTTTTACATCACTGCCCTCACCCTGGCAGTGCACAGGTTCATCATCTGCTGATATTCCTGTGGGTGATGTAACAATTAATCTAATTACATAAACAACTTTAAGAAGAAAAGCCTGGCAGAAGGGCACAGCAGAGTCCTCCAGACCCAAGCTGTCCATCCCAGCCCTTTCCCCTGCACTGCCTCCTCTTGCCTTGGATGTTCATCCAGCCCTCGGCGAACTCCACAGAAATTTCCTCTTTCAATAAGGAAACAGAACATAGCAATCCTTGGAGAGGAACAAGCTGATTTCTTCAGGAAGGTCCATGGAATTTCTTTTTCGAAGCTGGAAGAAATGCAGTTTCCCTGCTGGGAGGTTTGGTACCGATGCTGCTGGAGGGATGAGTCATTGTTTCTTTCATATATATCATCCGAGTACCTATAACTGTCTCTCATCTAAATGTTAATTGTATCCAACAGAATGACTTTAAATGAATACTCTGTCAATAACACTGTTATTAATGTTCCTTGATAGGCATGGTTGGAATATTTTGTAAGATTAGTCTAATATTTCCTACAGAATCTGCTTCGTGTGTTGTGTTATTGCGTCTACTTTGGATCAAAACCTGCTTGTAAAGCCTTGGGTGACTTTTTTTACTCTCCTCTCAAGAATTCCCGTATCACTAAGTTTTGATAGGAACTATTTTACTACAGGCATAGCAGTGATCCTCATTTCTTTGGACCACAAGCATAAGTTTAGCTGTTAAATTGATATTTTCTGATTGCTCAGCAGAGCGTTTTATTGCCTTCACCCAGTGCAGCTGGTACTGTAGGAGCTGATGGCATTAGGGGGGACAGAGTTAAGCTTGGTTTAGCCATGTGAATGTTTTGATTTATGCCAACTCCACCTCTGCCTCTCCAAGCGACCATGAGAGGAATCATTTGGCAGCAATTCCTCGTTGCTGGCCGCTCACCTGCCTGAGACAAAGCAGGGCAGAGAGAAGAACCCAGGTGTTTGACTGGAAAAGGAGACAGAACAGCTTTTCTGTGGTGCCCCGGGTGTATCCCTGGCTGGATCCAGAGGAGCAGCAGCAGTGCCAGGAACACCTGAGCAACAGGTGGGAGCCTTTGATGGAGCTGCTTTGCCGGCAAACCCTCGGCAAGTTTAAAGCACTCCCAGCCCACTTTGTTTGCAAAGAGCAAATAACTGATCTAAAGGCTGAAAGCCTCTGGTTTTTTTTCTTCTTCCAGCCCTCTCTCATCTCCTTTTTCTCTTCTCCTGCTGTTCCTTCAGATTTAGGCCTTTTGTTTCTTCTCCTCCAGACATCTGTCCTCTGCCTGGGCTGCTGTTCCAAGAACAGATATCCCACCTCAGGTCCAGCCCACTTTGATAGATTACAATGAGACACCAAAGCAGGAATAAACACATAGCTGGGGGGGAAAAAAAAAGAAAAATTTAAATCCCTACTTGAAAACCTGTTTTGTGTTTTCTTATTTCTTAAAGTTATTTTTAAGTGTTTAAACCAGACCAATTATAGTCAGAAACTACTTCACTTAATCCATTCCTTTATCTCCTGGGAAAAATCACCAAAGCAATTCTCAAAATGTTTAAATCCCACAGTGTGCATAAAAGCAGCGAGTAAATCTGCTCCTTCCCAGGCAAACCTTAAGGATTTCTCTGACATCTTTAATTAAACCAGCAAATAGGTCGGTTTCTCTTGTATTCTGACCAACACACTGTCAACAAGGAGGGGAAAAAAACTGAAAAGGAGGATTTGTACTGAAAAATAGCACCAGAAACATTTGTATAATCATGATCATGGACTGGAACAGGAATGTAATCAGGAATTATTAAACATTATCAACTACTTCCTGGCAACATATTGCTTGGATAACACTCCTGCAACTACAGGAGAGTTAGTTATGAAATAATTAAACTCCAAAATTGGAAATAGAACAAAAAAAAAGCGAACTCGAAATGCATGAAGCAGTGCAGAAGAAAAGTATGTTTATGTCTGTGAATTTATAAGGACGGATTTAATTCCAAAAGGGAGAATTGTGCCGTTGTTATTAGATCAGTAATAAGCACAGATGGCTGCAAAGGAACCATTCCCCAACCCATCCTGCCATCTCTACCCTGCAGCACTTGTGGAGGAGAAGGAAATACAAGAGTAGGGAGCAGCAGAACTGGGAATTAAATGCTTTTAAATTTCGAAGGCTGAGTCTACATCCTCGTGTGTTATTCTTTATCAGTAACATTCCTGGCAAATTCACCCAACACAGATTTTAAGACCTGATTGTCTAAGCTCCTTTCAGAAGTTAGACCTGATGCCACCAGGCAGCTCGTCACAATCTTCTGTCGATATCAGTTCCTTACAGATTTTTTTCTTTTCCTGCAGGAGGAAACTGATGTTCCCAGGGATGAAAAGGTTGCACGCAAAAGCAGGATCCAAAAATCCTGCTCTCAGCTCTGTGGAAGAAGGATTTATGATGCTCAACTAGCAAAGATAGCAATTAGCTGGAATACTCAAGAGCAGAGAGCTTGACAATCTGATGAGTTATTCTTTTGAACTGGGGCAGCAACTCATGCATAAATTTCCTTGTAAACAATTATTACAGAAATGCACTGTAAACACAATTAATCATCTCAAGGTGTTATCTCTAGGTATTTTCCCCACAGATTATGTGCCACTTGCTCAATAAATCAAATTTTAACATAAAGACATCAATAGCTGGTATTATTAATATTCCCATTCAGCCAAACATGGTTGGGTAGAAGCTAACAAGCTTTGATTACATTTTGAAAACACAGAAAGTATTACAGAAAATGGGAAAAAGATGTGAATTATGAAACTTTGAATGAAAATAGGATTAAAGAGGAGACATATGAATCAGAACATTGGCTCAGATAAAATACGAGTACTTTGTAATTTAAAATGCATTTTCACTGATATGAATTGGAAGTAGTACAGTACGTCTTGTTAATAGGAATATTAAGTTTTACATCATCTTAGATAGGTTCTTCTTAGGAAACAGTATTTACAAGAGCCTTACAATAATAGGCTGCCTAATGTTTCCATAAGATTTCTTCTTATGATATATCCCAAGCACATTTTCATCCATTGTTTGTAATTATCAGCTGGGGATTGGAGTAGCCAGCAAAGGGAACAAACACATCTCGCTCCGTTTCATCTCCCGCGGCCCACAGAGCACTAAACAAGATTTATTTGAAACCCACCCTTTCAGAAGCCAAGCTCCCTTTGGAGATCATCCTATGGACTTTGAAAGGAGTTGAGAGGAAAGAATGGTTCAGAAGAATGGGGCACCCAGGGCCAGGGGAGAGCCTGATGGGGTGGTGGGGAAAGGAAAGAGGAGTTGTTGGAGCAGGGAAGAGGGGGGAAGGAAAACAAGAGGAGAAGGATGCTGGAGAGGATCAAGAAGCACCTCTCCAGCCTGTCAGCTTTGAATAGTTTGCAGCATGGGGAAGATATAAGAGATGCAGAAATATAAGAGGCACAGAAAATAGCTGCTGGAGGGGCTCACAAAAGTGCCCACAGGAATTTGCCACCAGGAAAGGGGACAGGAGCAGCTCAGAGGAGTTACTAAAGGAGTTTGAAAGACAGAGGAAAGAGAAAGCATCAGCATCTGCAGTTTCTTCTCAGTTATTCCTACTTATCTTCCAGTCAACATAATTATTCCTGTTTACAAAAGAATGACAGGTTTGCTTAGGCTTCTGCTACTCTGCCCAATGGCTCGTGCAGCTGGTGACAAACACGTCAGCACAGTCAAAAGAGTGGCACTGGGAGAAGGGCACTTGTGCTCTGTGGTTCCCATGGATGGGAACGAGTTCTGAACTATCCCCTGGAGAAGGCCGTGGGTGATACCTGAGAGCAGAGCCCCTGGGAGAGGAGACCAGAGATCATGGCCTTGACCTTGTCTTCACGTGTGAAACCAAAGACACTGAGGGAAGAGGGAAAGCAGAATTTGCATCTCCTCAGGTTCCTCTGCTGATGGTCCTTTGTTGGTCCCCAGTTATCTGTGGTTCTGCAATGATCAGATCCATCAAAAATGGGGAATCAGGACAGTAGGGACCTGGCGGAGCAATTCTCTTTTTCCACTTCTCTGCAATTAATCCAATGTAATCTTGCCTACATTTGAATTCAAGACCGTAGGAGACGGATACAGAAGTTTCAAAGCCTTTTCATACCAGTCTGCTTTATCTCTTTGAGTTCATTCATCTAATTTGGCAGCATCCCGCCTGTCTGGGGTGATGATCTTCAAGATTTTAAGAAGTTTAGTCACCTCTTCTCTTCAAGAAGCCGCCTGTTTTATGATCATGATGCAAGGTATTCATTTTCTATTCACTTCCTGAGCAGGATGATGGAAAGTGGCCAACAGAGAAATCACACTAAAATATTGACCTAATGGTCCCCGAGATTTTTAAACTGACACTATTCAACGAGGGTAGGAATAATGAATGTATTGCATGTAGAGAGAATTTATTGATTGATATGGACAGCAAAATAGCACTGCTCAATAATTATTTCAAAGATCAGGAAGTCACCTTGGTATATTATTTCTGGGTTGTTGCCAATTTTTGTTACTGTCCACTCCTGGTGTCCTGTACAGCCCTGAAGATAATTTGGTGTCTGCAAAGCTCTGGCTTGCAAATGCAAGTAAAAATCAATTAAAAGCATGAGCACATCTGTGCGTGTGCAGAAAAGGGCCATGTTTGGAGACATTTGTCCCTTTATGTCACGGATAGTCCTTACACAGCAAACTTTATCTCACCCAACACTGGAGAGTGGAAGGGAGGCAGCTGAGAGCCCATAAAACACGAACAAAGGGGAGCAAAATCTACTTGATGAGCCACCTCAATTCACCTTAATAAGTTCTCATCGCGGCGCTCTCTGGCATTGCTGATGTGCTGCACACCATCAGCACCGAGTGGCTCAGATGAGTTTTCTGCTTATCAATGGCTTCTTTTTCTTTCCGTGTCTGGCAAATTTCTAATAGTGGCTGATTTCCTGTATGCAGATCCCATTTATGGTTTGTAGCACTGTATTATGATGAATTTACACTATCAATGAACATTGCTGAAGGGCCTCATTAACTTGTGCAGGCGGTGAATTTGTATTTTTCAAAATGCCACTCTTTCTCTAAAGAAATCTCGCTGACAGTGGCAGTCAAGTACTTGACTGGTTAATAAGGCAGCTCAAAGGAAACAGCTTCACTTCACTGCGAGTTTTTGTCCTTGTTTAATTTCTCCTCCTTTCTCGACAGGTTTGGAGGATGTGCGAAGATAATATATTTCAGCTTTTAATCTCACAGTCCTGCTGACTACGATGATATAAACAAAAGCAGAAACACAGAAAATTATAGAGATACACTTAAAACAGAACCGGTAATAAAAAACCTGGGGTTCTGGCGGAGATTTCGCTCAGGCACTTCTCTACTTGGCATAATTAGGAAGTTTCTTCAAATCCTGCTAAATCCCAGCTCCGTTTTTCTATGCCTGCAAAGTGAACAAGATAATCATGCCCATAATGCGGGGCCTAAAAACCTGAAGGCATCAGCACCCAGCCCTCCAGACAGACTGCAACCTGCAAACAGTTCAAAAGCAAGCTTGTCAGACTGGCTGCGACATATGGAGCTCCAACGAGAGTATTTCCAGATATAGGAAATACCAAGCATTCTGTAAACAGAGTCGTTGGGAGTAGTTTTTTTGCAGGGATATTTTTACGACTGGTAAGTTGCAAGAATCTGTTCACAATATCTGCGCTCTCTGTTACCACCTGTGTTTTTCTCAGCAGAACGTGGGTAACATGCAGGCTTTATGATAACAATTTTTTTTTTTTTTAATCCAACACTGTGTCTTCCAATACAGCCTCAAAGCTTTGTGGAACCTTCAGGGAATACGTGGCAATCTTGTTCTTTGAATATGACAATATTTAGCTCTCGGAGATCTTTAAATGCAGCTAAATGTTCATGAAGGCCATTGCGGGAGGGGGGTCCCTGGGGCTAGGGTTTTAGAAGGAGTTTTGGGCACTAAGGTTGGCAGAGCTTGGCCAGGGCAGCCTGGGGGAAGAAGTTTTTACAATGAGGGTGGTAAAACACTGGCACAGATTGTCTGGAGAGGTGGTGGATGCTCCGTCCCTGAGAACATCCAAGGTCAGGTTGGACGCAGCTCAGAGCAGCTTGATCTGGTTGGAGATGTCCCTGTTCATGGCAACGGGTGGGACCAGATGACCTTTAAAGCTCCCTTTAAAGGTCTCTTCCAACTCAAACCATTTGATTCTACGATCTCTCCTTCAGGATCCCAGTGGCTCAAGAACCACTCCTGCATCGTCCTGCTCATCTGACTCACTGTGGTCTGTGCTGTAAGGAGGGTGGAAATGGGATATCCCAAATGTTTTAGGTATGGCTCGAAGGGCTGGGCCAGGTCAAAAAGACGTGCAGGAACCAGGACTGACCCTGCAGAAGAGATGTGCTCAGTGTTGCCTGTGCCATATGGGCAGCAGGAACCACAAACTGTGAGGTCAAGCCTGGGAAATGGCAGCAACAGGCGAGACAAAAACGCATTTTCATTCAGTCTTAGGATCCAAATCTTAACACAGAGCGAGTATTTTCACTCTTTCTTTTAAACATACATGAACACATATATAACAAATATGTCTCTCTCCATACACACATTCCCATATAGATGGAGGTGAAATAAATCTGTAAAACATGAGAAATGACATCCACAAAGGTACATTTTTAGTAACATAGAAGAGAAGTGATTGACAGAACAAAGCATATGGAAACGAAGAAGAATCTAACCCACATTTAGATCTAAGAAAAAAATATTTGCCTGAAGGGAAAATATTAATTAGTTTGTCTACATGCAAGATAAAAGTCTGGAAGACATATCCATCAAAAGGCAGCAGAATAAACAGCAAAATGGAAATTATTTGTAAATTGACAGTAAACTTGGCAAACATTGAGGGGGTAAACAAGTTATTTGGCATGCAAAGCACTCAGAAATCACAGCCTCTGTCAGGAGGCATCTGTGCATATATTCACTTATTTGACAGAAATTAACATTTTGCAGAAATCTTTGTTGCATGCTAAAGATTTCTTCACCCTCCTTAATTATTTTAATTGCTGCTTCAAAAATGTTCCATATAAACATGAAAAAAGACATTAAAATCCACCAAGTCCAGTCCCACGTTATCAATAACACACAGTCCCTCTGTACAGGAGTTTAACACAAAACCCACGGAGACAGAAAATATTGACAGAAAAGAGCCACATTTGTTTTTTCTCGATTGAAACTTAAGAATCACGCTAAGACTTTCTCAGTGTCCTTTCAGCATCATGAAAAGCTTCAAACACAAAACATTGTCTCACAAACAAATTAATCCAACTGCTGAGAGGCTCAGGGTTACGGAGATCCTTGTTTTCCCATTATTTGGGGGAAAATGCGCCTTTGTGCACCCATAATTCAGGTGGAAATTGGAAGTGACTGTGCCATAACGAACTCTAATGGTGGTCACTTTTGTTCAAGAATAATTCAAATTAATCTACACTTCAGATATTCCCTTTCTCCCCTGCATGGGGGGTGATGCTGGAGTCATCATCAGCCCAACCAACAACTGGATTCTGGCTGTTTGGGGAAAACATGGATGGAAAAGATGGATAATCTGAAGGTGTCAGGCTCAGAGGAGTCCTGGCACTACCCCTGAGGTCAACAGAGCTGCAGGAGACCAAGAGTTGCACCAAAAAAGGACAAAGAAAGCATCAAAAAAAGGACAAGATCTTTGAATTTGGGTTGTCCTATGGGAATGGGGACTTGAGCCAAGTTTCATCAGCCTCCTGCAGCAAAACCAGGCTCTGCTGTGGCTGCACAGACCTTGCCACAGGTGTTTTGGTGGCAGGACAAGGAGTTTTAGCTTTTTTTGTACTGAAAAAAGAGCTGAGGGCCCAAATAACACCAGATTTCCTCAGTATGGCGGTGGTACTACACTGCTAATTATAGCCATGGATTAATGCAAGAAGCTACATTACAAATTCAATGTAAAAATAGGTTTTTCCAATAGAATCTGAATAATGTTTTCTGCAAAATGTAGACCCACATATTGCACTTGACCCTCCCCAAGTGTAAATTCACATAGTTCCAGCAGCAGCTTGGCATCAGGTGAAGGTGTAACTCTTAAAACACACAAAAATCCTCCTTATCACACTGGAGCCATAACAGAATCCACCAACAGTTTGCAAAGCTGAACAGGTCCAAAGAAAAATCACAACTGGATAACAAGAGCTGGCCCTTGATGCACTGGCTCCTTCTCCCAGTGTCACTGACTTTTAGCCATGCCAGCCCAGTTTGATAAAAACAGCAAAATCAGGAAGAGATCATTCAAACACATCCAAGCCCTGAAGGAAATGTCATGTGAGCCCAGAGTAAAACCCAACAACAACAACAACAACAACAACAAAAACAACAACAACAACAAAAAAAAAAGAAAAAGAAAGAGCTCAACTTTGCCAAATCTGAAACTGTTTGTTCCTTTTCACTAAAACGAGCAGCAAGTCAAATACTCCACTTCCTCCAGGAATCCATTTCCAGGTCAGGCTCCAAAGCCAAAATGTCTTGTTTCCTGCATTATTTTCACACTGTATTGTAACAGCAGAGCAATTTGAGCAGTTGTCAGGCTGGATGCTGGTGATTCCAGGCATTCACAGCTACGCCAGGGCTGTGGTTGCTGCAACTGGAACAACAGCAAACCCTTGGAAAGCTCTCAAAAATGCCTATGCAACTTTTGATATCTATTTGTGATATTTGGAAACACAAAATTTGTGGGAAGAAGCCCAGAAATACAACACAACAAAATGAAATCAATGGGAAATAAATAATAAGCCAAAAATTATTTGTATTTCCATGACAACTCTGTAAATACTGAGTTGTAACAAGTTTCCACAGAGGCTCTGGGTTTTGAACGGAAAATTTCTGGAGGTTTAGTGACTTTACAGGCAGGAATTTATAATGGCACTTGGGAAGGAGTCTAGCAGGCTTTGAGGGGAGCTCCACACATGGATCTGAACATGCACGCAGCTGTAGGACACCCCTTCCTGCTCCTGGGAAGGGCACTGACAGCAAACACTCCCCCCAGAAATTCTTTGCCCAAAAGAAAGTCTGGTGTTAATCCATAGAATCACAAAGGTTGGAAAAGCCCTTTAGGATCATGGAGTGCAGCCACTGACCAGCACTGCCAGATCCATCACTAACCCATGTCCCTAAACACCACATCCATGTGGGTTTTGAACACTTCCAGCGATGGGGACTCCACCACCGCCCTGGGCAGCCATGCCAGGGTTTGACAAACCTTTCAGTGAAGAAATTTTCCCTCATATCCAACCTGACCCTCCCCTGGCACAACCTGAGGCCATTCCCTCTCATCCTGTCCCTGTTCCCTGGGAGCAGAGCCCGACCCCTCCAGCTGCCCCCTCCTGTCAGGGAGTAGTGCAGAGCCAGAAGATCGCCCCTTTTCTCCTTTTCTCCAGGCTGAGCTCCCCCAACTCCCGCAGCCACTCCTGGAGTTCCAGCCCCTGCGCCAGCAATGCTGCCTTTCTCTGGACACACTCCAGCAAAATTATCCCTTCTATCCAAGAAGATCCTTTCTCCAGTGCCAGACCACGAGCCATTGCTGCTTTCGTAGCAAAACATCACAATTTTCTCACCTTCAGAGACTCGAATTGTAGATCAGAGATACATCCAGTGAGGAAACCCAACCTTATATCTCTGCTGGGAGATGAGCAAAGCAGGAGTAATTCCCTATGTGGATTTCCTGAAACACAACAATATTTTAGTTTTTTAAATAGCTGAAAACAACAGTAGGAAAGGCAAGCTCAGTCCTCCAGGCACAAAGTCCATCACACACAGCTCCCAAAACTGAGAATAGCCCTCAGTTGTTCCAAGTTCCCAGCAGCAGAAAAACTCCTGCCCACCTGAAGGAACACCCATCCTTACTCTGGCAGGTCTAGGTCTCCTTTTAACCATTCACAATTGTATCACCTGCTATAAAAAACCATTTCACCTTCCCGAGGGGGGGTTAGGACCTTCTGCCCTCACGCTGCTGACGTTCCACAGCACCACCACAAAGCAAAGCCCGGGGATGTCACCAGGCTTAGGAATTGTTTAGGATCCTTTTTACTACTGAGATTTAATGTATAATGAAAGTTTGGCACGATTTTGCTGCATTGAGGAGAAAAAAGATTTAAACTGTTCTCCAGATTTTCCTTTTGCTGTAGGAAAGAAATCTGAGTAATTAATTAATTAGATGGACATGAGAATATATTATACCCTACAAATTTTGCCCTAGCTGTTATCTTGGCTCTCTGCTACACCTTGGGGCTGCTGCTTCTCTCCCAGTACTGTGTGGCTGTAACTCCATGTACCCAATTCCAACCATTTCAGATGAAAGGAGGAACTTTTATTATCTCATGCAGCACCAGCAGTTACCACCTTTTCGGAAAATTCTGAACTGACAGCCCTTTGCCCCAGATGTTTAACTCTAGGAAGTGTAAAACACCATTGGCAATCCAAGCTCCTGCCTAAGTTGAAAGTCTAGGCATAAAATAATTAAATCCACTCTTTCCAAACCTTTATTTAATACAAGTTATAGTGGTGCTCTCCTTTCTGTGATGGTCTAAGGGCAGAGAGGTGAGGTTTGCAGGGAGTGTTATGACTTTTACAAGCTTAAGCAGCCTGGCTGGAAGGAGAGGGACAAGCTCCCAGGCACACAAGGACACACATGCTCTAAATAATTTATAAGTCTGTTGACAATTCCAAGTCGTGCCATGTGTTATTTTGATACCTTACTCTTCAAATGTATAATGCCCCTCTCTGTCAACTCCCAAGTTCTCCTGTGCCCCAAAGCTTGTTCATTTTTTCCATCCCCAGCAGCCAGTCTAAGAAAAGGTCTTCCCTCACCCTGCAGATTTGGCCTCTTGAGAACAATGTGGGCATCTAAATGTCACCTGCCCGGGTCATGTTTAGACCTTGGCTGCTTTACAAGGCCAGCCCGAGTTGTAAAGAATATCCACTGCTAAGGGGCTGCTGTAGCTGCTCTGTGCATAAAATAAATGCATGAAATACAAGAATACGATCAAATGTATAGTGGCTTATAACAGATTATGGTTCTCTTTTCCTTAGCAAAAATACCTTCAATTCATAAGGGAAATATTTCTATTAGTGTTTATCCTTTAAACGTGGCAAAGGAAAATATTTGGAGAGAAAAATCTCTTGAAGACACCACAGTTCTTTTGTATCTTTAGTTTTCAGCCCGTCACTCACATTGTTTCTCCTCAGTCAGCTCAACAGACTAATTCTATTTAATCCTTTTCTTTTTATATGTAAAATGATACAGTTTAATGCTCCACAGTTTAATATCTGTGAAGTTTTATCTTTATTTGTTTGGGAAATTTGAGTCAGATACTCACCTACTGTAATTTCCCAAGAACAAACAAATGAAAAAGGGCAGTCCATTTTCATGCAAATCCAGCCAGCTGTTTAGCTCGGCCTGCCCTTGCCTTCTGATGTGAGGATCTGCATAAAAACCAAAGTGGAGATATGATAAAATATAAAAGGCTGACAATAACATGCAAATCGAAATCAGTCATTGGAAAACTGTGGACTCATTGTCATCAAAAGAATTAGGTGGCAGAACAAAACAAAAGAGCCCGGCTGATAAAAGTAACTATGGCACGATGGCTTTAAAATCTACAGATTTCTTATACCACAAAGAAAATTGAAATTAAACACCTCTCTAGACTGCCTGCTTTTAATCTTTTCCTTCTGAGCTGCTTCCTGACTTATTCTCTGTTAACTTTTTATCAAAGGTCATTTATAATCATATTTCAGAGATAAAATAAAAATAAAATTGCATTTATTTCCAAAGTTTTAATCAAGTGGCCAGGAAAAAAAATAAGCAACAAACCTCAACTAAAATAAGCAGCTGAATTCTAAGAATTGTAGGCCAGACACTCTAAAATACTTACAGAAAATTTTAGTGGCCCCTTACATTTCAAGTCTAGAATTTTTCGGCATAATTTTGCTGTCATTTAGGCTTAGAGTTAAATCTAATTATGAATTTAGGTGTTTTGGAGGCCGCAAAAAATAACAGCAAATCCCTGAGTTCTTAGATCCAGTGAGGCAAAGATGGTGCCAGAGGGTCTCTTGCAAGGATTAGTTTTTATACATGAGAATGTCCCCATTTAGGAAGCTCAGAGACTGTTTCAGCGATTTCTTAGAAGAATTTTCTGAAAATCTTCAACAAAGTATTCAACTTGGTTTAAAGTTTTCTTACTAAACTTGTTCCTTCCTCATAGAAAAAAACATGGATTTCCAACGCATTTTTCATTCCACAGGAAGAAAAACAATTCCCCAAAAATTCCAAAATCTTTTCATAACTAGGCCACCCTAAGAAAAGAAATTCAAGAATTTCACTCTGAAGCTGAACAGGAAATAAATTTAGTTTTTGTTTTTCTTTGGATATTTCATTTATACTGATGGGGTTGGGGTTTTCTTTTAGAGACAACATCAAGAATTTGGTTGTAAAAAGAGAACTAAAATTAAGAAATTTAAAAGAGTGTTAAAAGGCAGTTTTTCAGTTCATGTGGATACATCCTTAGCTTAAAAACTGGGCTAAAAATTGCAAATTCCACATACTGAAGTGCTCCATAGCTAGGAAATGCTGGAACTAAAGGTCCCTCTGCAACTCTAATTCGGCCCTTGCCTGTCTTCACCATGATGTGGCTGTTAATTACTTGCTCACACGTGGCTTTTTAAATTTTTTTTCCAGAGAAACCCAGGCTAATAAGTGCCCAGGAATGACTGTGCATGGAAATAAATCAGGATTTTTATTTTGCTGCAGTCTGTAGTTGGTGGATACAGAGCAAATCATGGAGTTGTAGAATGGGTTGGGTTGGAAGAGACCTTAAAGCCCATGCAGTTCCACTCCCTGCCATGGGCAGCGACCCCTTCCACTATCCCAGGCTGCTCCAAGCCCTGTCCAACCTGGCCTGGAACACTTCCAGGGACCAGCGACCTCACAGTCAAGATTTTCTTTCTATGAATGAATGAAGTGAATGAAGCCAGAAAGATAAAAACCAATTCATTGGTGCTTTGGAAATATGTTTTATCTCAGGGCCTGGTTATGAACTTGTAAAATGGAGCCAACCCTCTCTGAAAGGAGGAGATTCCTCTCTGCTCATACAAAAACAATTAGCAAAAATTAGTTCATCATAAAAAGCCCTGGTGAGAGAGTCAGAGGAAAATCCATGAGGAAAAGTCCAGAGTTTGGGCAGTGTTTGGGAAATAACAAATGACGAGCATGAGAAAACCACACTTGCTGAAAGAAGAAGAGGCACCATTCCATAAGATTCATGGAATCAAAAAGGTTGGAAAAGGCATTTGAGATCATCACGTCCAACCATCAGCTCAGCAGCTCCACCATGGTCACCACTAACCCATGTCCTCAAGTGTCACATCCACAGTTTTTGAACACTTTCATGTAACGATGACTCCACCTCTTCCCTGGCTCCCTGTTCTAACGCTTTACCACAAAGAAATTCTCGTTAATATCCAATCTAAACTTCTCCTGGTGACACTTGAGGCCGTTTCCTCTCATCCTGTCAATTGTCACCCGGAAGCAGAGCCTGACCCCCCCCCGGCTTCACTCTCCTGTCAAGGAGTAACAGAACAATAAGTTCTCCCCTGAACCTCCCTTTCTCCAGGCTGAACAACCCCACAACGCATTTTAGTGCACAGCACGGAATAAAAGCCATATAAATATATAAAAATATACATGTGTCTGCAATAGCATTTTCTGACTTTTCAGTCCTTAACCTGCCAACCTTCGCATTCCATTGCTCTCTTTCAAACGCAATTCCCCAAACAACAAATAAGCCAAGCCTGAAAAGTGTTCAGCCTGCAGGACCAGACGACCTTCCTTCACTTCATCAGCAAAACTGGGACCTCTAGACTTGTTCTGCCACCTCCTGTGCCCGAGTTCCCCATGCACTCTGTGACAGCAAACAGCTTTTTGTCCATCCCCCACCGCTCCAGACACTGAAAACCACACAATTTGCCAGCGTTTGCACAAACATTCAGCACCGAATGCAGCTCAGTTGTGTGGGGTTTGTGCTGTCCCTGAATCAGCAGGAGGTGACCCCAGAGCAGAGGGTGAAGTGTTCTTTCCTTGGCTCCTCTGGTGTGGCCGCACCAGGGATGCTCCGTATGGGCGTCGCATCCGTACTCGGAACTGCGAGGAGACGGATCAGCCTCGGTGCAGATGGACTCAGCAAGTGCAAACAGATTTTGAACATGCCTATAAACTGGGGCACAGGAGGGGTTTTTGACAAGAACAAAAAAAAAAAAGCGTCAAGTAATGAAGTACCTGCTCCAAGCCTGGAGGAACTGGAGCTGCTTGGGAAAATTATTATAATTTTGAAGACTGTGAAAGAACACGCATTCCCACAAGCTCTTAAAAAAAAAAAAAAGGGAAAAAAAAATCTTACTCGTTTTAGCAAAAGATTCTAAAAAACTGTTTAACTCACAGCTGGCACAGAAAGTATCACCTCCAACATTTGAAGTCTGCCAAAACTCCAGGCGGATTCCAGCAGGGAGTTAAACATGGAGCGCTGGGCAGCTGACCCAGCACGGAGCCTGTCACCGCTGCAGAGGAGATGCTTTGGGGGCAGGGAGTTAAGAGGGACTGGGAATTTATGAAGGTGAATTCTTCCCAGCCCTGGTGTGATATCTCTGGCCAACTAATTTTGATTAGGACTGTGAATGCCTTGATCCTCATCCCTCAGGGAGGAAAATCCCCCTGCTGAGGGTTATCCCAGGAGGTGATGGAGAAGGGTGATTACGGTGCCCATGGAAGCGAAGCCCTCAGGCAGGGTGGGAATCAGCTCAGAGGACAAGGAAGGGGCTCTGAGGTCTCCCTGGAGCCTTCTCTTCTCCAGGTGAACACCCCCAGCTCTCCCAGCCTGGGTCCAGAGGGGCTCCAGTCCTTGGAGGGTCTCTGTGGCCTCCTCTGGACTCTCTCCAGCAGCTCCAGGTCCTTCTGCTGTTGGCCCCAGGGCTGGAAGCAGCTCTGCAGGTGGGGCCTCACCTAAGCAGGGCCAGGGAAGCAGAATCCCCCCCTTCCTGCTGCCCGTGCTGAGGAGGAACCCAGGACAGAGGGGCTTTCAGGGATCCCGTGCCTGTGGCTAGGACTTGTTGAGCTTCACGTCCACCAACACCCCCAAGTCCTTCTCCTCAGGGCTGCTCTCCATTCATTCCCCATCCAGCCTGGATTTGTGCTTGGGATTGCCCTGACCCAGCACAGCACCTTGCACTTGTTGAGCTCCATGAGGTTTGCACATTGTGAAGCTTTAGAAATGCCAGGCACGGTGGAGGGAAGATGTCCTCCCTTCCTGACGATCCTAGATAATCACCTCAGACCTGAGCAACCCCCATCTCCTCTTCTCTGACTTTATCTTTGTCAGGTTTGTGGAAGTTTCCCTGTTCTTTCAGCCAGCCATTAATTTTGCTGGAATAAGAGCAAACATCACTTTAATTGAGCACAATTACCATTGAAATCTGTTACCTAAATCAGGATTTCAGGAGTCATGACTCAAGCCTCAGGAAATAACAGAATTAGCTTCAAACTTGGAGATTTTAACAAAAATGAGTGATAAAGTCTTTGGTGGTTTTTTTTTTTTTTTTTT
>VZTI01002729.1:597948-634508 GCA_013397865.1 Struthidea cinerea
TTTTTTTTTTTTTTTTTGGTTTTAGTTTATAAAGCACAAGGTAATTTGAAACCAGTGGACTAGCAACACAATTTTCCTTCTTTTTAATGGAAAACAGGAATTCCCAGCCCACTGTTGCAACTCAGTAAAGAGAGTTTTAAACAGCCAGTGGATGTGGGTGGTTGTAATGTCCCCAAATCTGAACCCTGAACTTGGTGCAAACCAGTTCTCATGTCCTTGTGCACTTATCCAAACCGAGCCAGGCACCCAAACCCTCTCCAATTATCCCCAATACCTGTGGTGGCACACAGAGGTTCATCGGTGTCACAGGAGCATCGCGAGGACTCGAGCAGACCAAAACATTTCAAAAGCAGCACGAGATGACACAAATGCTCAGCCCTGAAAATAAGTCATTTAGCAATAAGTACATTTTTCTTGTCGTTGAAGCACAACATGAAAGTTTTGTGTCAGTTTTTATCCTCCAGATGTGTTCCTAATGTTGTCATCGATAGCAGCACTTAGCATTATACCATTTTAATAGAAAAAAAATATTCAACTCCCATTTTGAACTTTTTAATCTTTCCCTATGTGCCAGAAAGTAGAATAACTAAAGCTTATCTATTTATGCCTGTGCCTAAATCTTCAATGCATATATAAATTTAAATCTCATTACACTATAACACACTGCTTTAAAAATACGGATACATTTTAAGAGTCTGCTACACATTTTTATCAAACAGAGGGACTTAATTTTTATTTTTCTTCCACATAAAGCCAGCGAAATCCTGCATGTTAATACTTCAAGAAAATAAACTTGTGTAAAGATTTGCCTATCCAAAGTACAGTATAATTTAAATTTAAATCCCTCAGAAACCCAAAGCACTGTGTTTATAATATGAGAACAGCGGGCAGTCATGCCCTTGACTGGAGGGCATGTCAGCCAGTCCTCTCCTTCCCTGCAAAACCATCAGGCTGGCAGTAGTGACAGATGAACAGCTTACCATTAATTTCTCCTCTTTCATGCCTTCAATCCAAATGGTGCATATTCTCCACAGGGAGGCATCAAGGTCTTTGCCTTTATTTCTCTTGCATACTCGCACTGACTTATAAATCAAGTGCAGATAAGAAGAGAGGGCAAATATCAATCTTTTTTTTTTTCCTGGCCAGTGCCCACTGGCACAAAACTGAGCTTTGACTGAAAGGTTCTTCAAATCTTTCTGTGATTCATAGGCAAGGGAGTGCTCGGCGAGGACAAAACAACAAAGGAAATCTGAGAGAGAGGATTTGTATATCTTGGCTTATAAATTAGAAGGCTCCTCTCCATGATGTTTAAATATGGGTTCCCCCCCAAAAAAAGAGAATCTAAGTTGTTATTACTTTATTGAAAAAAATCTTTGTGGAATATAAAGCAGGCAGTCGCTGGAGCAGCTCTAATCAGCATGTGGTGTTTTCCCCAAACAGGCTGGCTTTTGGGGAGGCATGTCTTTGCCACTGAAGCAATTCAATCCTTCAAAACAGAGTGTCTTTTGCTGTTACTTTGCAGCATTAATTATTAGGTTTTGTCTCTCTGGAAAAAAAAAAAAAGTAAGAAATCTTATTTCAATTTAAAATACAAAGAGCCAGATCTACATCCTGTGCAAACCAGTGGAGCTCCACAGGCTCTTGTGCAGCTCTGCTGATTGACAGCCAGTGGAAAATTGTCCCCCAATGTTTTTTAAGTTCAGTGGTTTATTAACTATGTTTTCTTTGAAGCTGCTGCTGCACCTTTCAAAGTTCAAGGAAAAATATTTTTATATTTGTTTTAAACCAAGTTTCCCAAACCATCTTAGTTTGCTGTGATTTGGGGTGTTTATTATAAACTTAGATGCTAATTCTGGAACCAACCTGCCAATGCAATGAGGGATGTGGGTCTTCCTCCTCTGGCTCTCTTATTTTCTTTTGGTGCATTACTAGAAGAATTTGCTATTCAGTTGCAATAAATTGATCTTGCATTTAAAACATATATTAAATCATTGGTGTGAGTGATGCAACATTATTACATGTCAGGAAAAAAATCTATATTATGATAGTTGTTGACAAATGATAATATTATTTTCCGGCTAAGCATGAGGTGTTAATGCTGCTAAATGGCTGCAAATGTTGACGTTAAAGGCTGCCTGCTGGCCATTTCCAGGTGACATATCTGGGGATTTGGGGCTATTTCATTTTCCAGCCTTTTTTAAGGCTTCAGGCCCCATCCATAAATTACAGCTGATGACAAAAGTGGAAGCTAACAGTGGCAAAATTAGGCCCACAGGCAAAATAATTATATATACAGCCTTTAGCAGTGAGGGAGAAAGCCATCAATCAGCCCCCAATTATTCACTAGTTAATCAGCTCTGCCCTTCCTTTATTGAAGGGTTACAGTGTAATTAAGTTGGCAGCATCCTTTTAATTCATCAAACATACAACACATGGCGGTGTTTGCTGCAATCAGGGGACAGCACCTTTGTGTGCCTGACCTCGCACTGCTGTAGGAGAGGGGGAAAACTTCAGAGGGAAGAGAGACTATTTCTGGGAGAGCAGCGCAGCCCCCGGCACTGCAGGGTGGGCAGGGCTTTGCCAGCACGTGAGGAACACGTGCCTGCACCCAGGAGTAAACCCAGTGGGTGCAACCACTGCAGAGAACTTGTGGGTTGTTCACTCATCACCCAGGGCGGGTGGTTCTAGACCATGGCTCTTATGGACATAACACCCTCGTTCCTCTTCCTAGCAATCCTGCTCTGATGAGAGCCAAGCATCCCTCTGGGATCCCTGGATTGATGGTGAACTGACCACCAGAGACAGGTTGGCCCCTTCCAGGCCAGCAGAGCAAACAGCCAATGGATTCATTTCTCCATGAAATATTTGTGTGGAAACCACATTTCAGGGAACAACAAAAGCAGTTATTTGAAGGCAGCATGGAGTTTCTATCCTCTCTCAAATCAGTGGCACTGGATTTTTATATTATACAGCAGATTGGTATTTTCAGTGGCTTTTTGCCAGCAAGGAAGTATTTGGACATTGATTTTTATCTCACCAGTAATGGAAATGACTCAAGATCCTGCACTTTTCTATCACTACTAAATTTTAACCCGTGGATGCCCTCAATGGCTCTAACTTCTGCCTTTGTATGTAAACCCCAGTAACACATTTATTGTACGTGTCATTTTCTTCCTATATCTACCTGACCATAAATCTGTTTTCCTGCCACATATACTTCCTGCTCACGGCATCCTTGGAGAGGCTGAATGTCCTAAGTGTCCTTCCTACCTTGCAGAACAGACACAGAATTATTTATTCATAAACAAGCTCCGTGTTTCTAACCTGCTTGTAATAATGAAGTTTTATACAATCATCGGCTCTACCGATGATTCAGGCAAACAAATCCAAACCCCTCAACATCTGCACGTGCTGGGAGTCTCAATGTTCAGAAGCTTTGGCTTTTAGACAAAAATCTTTGTTGTTCTCACATGAAAAGTTAAAGACCGTTGTCCTTCTGGACACTTTTGAATGGTTGTTTTACCTCATTCAATCAGGTTGAAGACTTTGGGATTTTCTCACTATTAAGCAAAGTAGCTTTCCTGAAGACAGGAATTATAATGATATTTCATTCTGTTTTTGTGGGTTTGTGGTGTTTTTCTTTGGAGAAGAAACATACACACTGAGGAATTATGCATGTACCCACAATTCTCCAAGATGCCAAGGGCGAAGCCTTGGCCAGGTCTGGCCAACAACCTCCAGCAGCTCCAGCAGTGATCCCACCTGGATCTTGCCCTATCCATTTGCCTGTTATCTGGAGTCTCACCAGGAATGTTTGACATCATCTGTGCTATTCCCACTTTCAGCACTTTTGCCCCACCAGACACCCCATAGTCCAGCAACTTCACAGTGTTCCACGTTCTCTGGAACGGGGAGCTCAGACCAAGCGAGGAAGGACAGGTGGTGGAAACGTTGGCCCTTCTGGCCAGGAACTGTTGTCATGTTGTTAACAACACATGTTCCCCCAACAACTCAGGGAACCTGATGTTCTGAAATCACTTTGGCTTTTTCAACCACTAAATATTCATTTGGACAACTCTCCTCGCCTAGGAATGAGCTTGGTCTGCCAGATCCCATGAGAGAAGACCTCTCGCTGACAGCCACAAGCAGAGATTTCTGATGCCAATCTCCACTGCCGTGGCCCCTTTTCCTCCCAACCTGAACTGAGCCACCCAACATCAACATGAGGTATCAAAGAACCTGCCCCAGCAAAGAAATTTGTATTAAATAACAGTTCCATTCTTGCTAAACCCACCAGTATTTGACTATTTATCTGTCTCCTGATTGTACTCACACATCTCTTTACTCTTGGGGGATTTTTTTTCATGACAGAAGCTCGGGCTGCACAATTTAGATCCTGCATTATCTCAATGTCAATAAGTATCATCTTCTCCTAAAGAAAACACGTGCCATATTGCAAGTCAACCTCAGTCATAACTCAACACAATCATGTCATAATATAATTTTATACAATGAGATTGTATCTGTTGTTATTGAGGGTCATTGAATTCCGTCTGTCAGGGTGATGTTATTGAATAGGTTCAAGTAATAGTTTGTGCTGATTATCAGAAAATATGTTTAAAAACTGTCACTCTGTTTATATCTTTCAGGGTTGCATTTGAATTATGCAGATAAACGGGATCAAGAGGTGTAATGCAGCAAAGAACAATTCTTGATAGGAGCTGCAGAATTAAGTTTATATCAAATTTTCTGAGAAAAAAAGGAGCTTCGTACATGCTGGTTCTGTTTAAAATGTAAAAGACTGAATATACAAAAAGCACGTTTAGATTTCTTGGTGTTAAGCCTAAAGTGTGTTCCCAGATGACAAACAATAACAACAGAAAAAAAAGTTTAGTATCACTGTGAGAAGTTGCACGTCAGCAAGAATAGTATTTTACAGATGTATTTATTTGATTTTTAAAATATAATGCCAACACATCAGGCCAAGATGGTCAGGGAAAACACTTTTTATGGACAAAACTAATATTAAAATCTGCCAGCTGCAATTTTAAGTTCCGCAATAAAAAAAATTCCTAGCAGTGAGTAAGAATGTAAACCACATCATATTTTTTTCCTAAGTATCTAATTTTGCCATTTTAATATACAATTTAAAATTCATTGCATCTTGGTTAATTATATAAATTATCCACTTGAAAAAAAAGAAAGACAATCCAGTGTGCCTACTGGAGCTGAACACGACAGCCCTGGTTGCAATTGTATATTTTTGAAATTTGAATAATTTGAATAATGTTTTGTTCTCACATATTTTCCAATGCAAATATTTTAGTCGTGTTCATTTTTTTCATGGACAATTTTTAAGTAAGAAGATAACAAACACCAAGAAAACACAGATTATGTGGAGATTTATTCTCTTGGTGGTTTGGCTTAGATTATAGTGAGGTGTAACCAGAAGAAGCACCAGCACTGCCACTGGGGTTTTAGTAAAGATTGAACTTTGGTTAAACTCACAATTTTTCTGTAGCTGGTAAGAATAACACCCTCTTGCCCAGCAGAAACTGGAAGACTCCTCTCTAAATGCTATTTTTTAGCAAGAACTCTTCCTAAAAATAAAAAAAGTTATGTATTACATTGCTTAGAGAAATTAAAAATAAAAAATGAAATTCAGTCGTCTTCAGGTTTTATATAATCAAGAATAGAGCTTGTTTAAGGTCTCTGTCTGGATATTTGTATTTCCTTATGCAGAACATCAAAGGAATTCAACTGCACTTACTCATAGTTCCCAAGATAACTTTGGAACTAAATACATTTTCTGTGGTAGAGATATTGGAGGGTAGAGTAGAATTAGAGGACAAGATTCCTCAGAGCCAAACTCACATGACTCCTCTTTCCTCCTCACAAAAGTACATTTCACCCACCTATCAATAGCCTAGAACAGAGACATTTTGGAATAATTGTGAAAACAAAACCTTTGATCAATCTGGAAATTGAATATTTGGAATAACCTCTGAGCAGAAACAAGCACCAAAATTCATGTTTTTGCATAGAAAAGAAAATCCACTTTAAATTTGACTTTCTAAGCAACACAACTTGAAATAATTAAGGAAAAAATCAACTTCTTTACAGAGAAATGAGAAAGGGGAAGACCAGACTTAGATGTGGAAGGGGATTCCTTGCTTTGATTGGCACAGGAGGTGGAAGGTGATCCTCATGGCATGAAGGGGTTTTTCACCCAGCAAAGTTTCCTACTTGTCCATTGAAAAAGTACTCCTTTTCTGTGATCTGTTCCAAAACCCAGACTCCAGGAAATGCGTCTGTAGAAGGATAAGAGCTACAAAAACTCTGTGGAGTGGGCATCTCAATGGCCCGAAGTTACACTACACCATCCCAACGTGGCATGATCCATATCTGGGAATAACAGACATCAGCAGAACAAGAGGAGACAATGAAAGGAGGCAGAAAATTTTGCATTCTTACCACATAAACTCCAAGGGGAATATTAAGCTGAAAAACTACATTTTATATAAAATGTTTCCACGGCTCTTGAGCGAGGATTTTTCTTCGCATTCACCCTGCAAGAGTGTGGCTCAGCCTAATGCATTAGATTCATTTATTTTGTTGTGGAGCTAATGGGATGAAGATAAAGTGACTTCCAGGCAGAAAACCTTGTTAATCAAAACCAATTTGGGCCACTTGTACATGTTGTTCTGACTTCCTGAGTTGGAACATCCATTTTTTACCAGAAATGCACATGCCTGCAATGAAGAAATGACTGGAGTTTGTGTTTCATTTTTGGACAGCTACTTAGACTACGTCAATGTTTTTAGCTGAGATATCACCTATAGACAGATTTTTCCTCCCTCAAACAAGAGCCCCTTATGTTTGGGAAAGGCCTTTCTATTTTAAAGCTGCTTCCAAGATGCATTTATGAATGGATTCACTCCTTGATATATTTTGCAGAAATCTGAGTAACTTGATGGCCTACTGGAAGCCAGATTCACATCCTGGAAAGAAGAAAATGGAGAAAAATATCTTAAAAATGTGTTTAAAACAGAATATGGATGTTTGTGATTCCTTAATGATTGGTAGCTTGATGGTTTTAATATGTTATTTGAAGAAACAAGGTGCCCCCATGGAGGCAGGCACCAGAATGGAGTAAGTGGCCAATAAACATTTTGAGCTCTTGCCATATTTTCCACAAATTATTAAGAATGTGTGCCAAAGTAAAAGGCACTGGAAGGGAGATGGTTAATATTAAAACACAAAGCAACAATCACTAATGAAGCATTTGAATGTTTGTGAGTGAGAAGGAAATGTAAATTTACCAGGGACATTTATTAGCAGTGGAAGCAGAAAGGTGTTGAAATCTTGCATTTGTGTAAAAAATGCTTGACAGTAGCTCCCAGCACTAAATCTCTCCCCCCTTCTACACACCAGGGCCTGGATTTGCTTTAATTTCTCTTTATCGTGTTTCTTGGGAAGTAGAGGGGCTGTACTAAGGCAGACCAGTGTACAGTAACAGCAAATTTACCTCCTTTAAGCCTCCCTGTGCCCATTTTTCTTTGTAAATTCAGACAAACCACTGATCAGATTGTCCAGGCTCAACTAGACATGAGTGAAGCTCTTTAGACCCGGGGTTTAGGCCTCCATCTATTTATAGTTCCTCAATACTGGGTTAAAATGTCTGAGAAAAACTAAAAATCTGTTTGAAGAGGGAGTAAATTAAGTCAACAGAAAGTTTTGCACAGTTTCAGATGAATTATTAAATCACCTTCTGCAGCGCACAGCAAGAAACCCAAAACTGCCCTTGGGATTTCAGACTCCAGTGAACTTGGTCAGTGCTCTGCATCCCTAACAAGCCTTGCAGTCAGACCAAGGGGCTTCTTTGTGGACCTTTTTTTCCATGCACCATCTGGTAAACACATCCCTTTTTATCCCACTTACTTTTGTTTGCATGGTCCATGTATTTCTTTATCTGTATTTTCAGATGCTGTTAAACTCCCTTCAGTATTTCTGAAGAAAGTCTGAAACTCAGTAACTCGGTATTCCCGAGGCAACCTGCAATAACAACCAGCTCAGGATTGCAAAGGATACTTGGTCAGGAAAGGGATTTTGTTTCTAGTGGGCAATTGCAAACAACAAGGGAAATATTATTTTTTTAAATTAAGATAAATACCTTAATGGTGCACTATTAAAATAATGTGCCCAGACCTGAAAAAAGAGGCTCCTATCAAGTTTTCTCTCTTCAGGGATACGTTCTTGTTACCAGCACAGGAACATTAATCACACTGAGGCTGCCTGGTGGAGCCACACTGGAAACACGGTCCCTTTGTCCCCATCTGTCCCAAGCCCCTTCTCCTCGCACCCACCAACTTCCCTCTCTGCTACCCCCCAGCTCCTCCCCTATGGCCACTTCATTGTGGGGGTGCAAGGAATGGGATGCAACTCTTCCTTCTCTCCTGAACTGCAGTAATTTACATCATCTCCAAACCTCTGTGCACGTCTGTAAATGCCATGAAAATGCTGCTCCTGGACCCACCTCTGCCAGCCCAGCATGGTGCAACAACTTCTCTACAGCAAGGACTACAAGGCAAATAATCACAGAGTCGTGGAATTGCTGAGGTTGGAAAAGACCTTTGAGACCATCGAGTCCATCCTGTGACCCAGCACCACCTTGTCACCCAGACCATGGAACTGAGTGCCACTTCCAACATTTCTTAAATGCCTCCAGAGCTGGTACGCCACCACCTCCCTGGACAGCCCCTTCCAACGCCCAGTCACCCTTCCTATGAAGAATTTCTTACTATTGTCCAACCTAAACCTCCTCTGGGACCAGGTTAGACCAGAGAGAGAAAAGATCAAGACGCAGACCCAAGAACTGCATTTCTGTGAGGAGCTGCACGTTGAGCTCAGGCACAGAGCAATGCGATGCCGGTGCTGTGGGTGACGTGACACCAGCAGGAGCACACCCAGGTTTGTGGGTCAACATCTTGACACAAAACTGCCATGGTAGAGCCTGTCACACCCTTGTACAGCTCTCATTTAGCAGGTGGGACAGCAAAGAATATAAATAACCAGCACTGAAAGCAACAGTCCTGTCCTCTATTCTGCAGGTCGCGTTACTTCTCTACCCTAAGCAAGGCAATGAGAAAATAATGACATGCAATATAGTTAAAAGTGAATGCCTTCATCCTTTTGTTGTTTATCAGTTAACAAAATGACATTATAGAGATGCTTTATGTATTTATTGAAGGGCTGGGAACATCTATCAAAGCTCGTTTTAGCTATTGTTAACGCCATCAGACTTGTTCTCTTCCGCCACGAGCTGGAGCAGGATTGTCAGCGAGAGATGACTGATATAGGCAAATGATTTTGCATCATTTGAGATACATACAGAAATATAATCATACCCAAGGTCAAACATTAGAGAAAGGTTGGGCATTTGGGGCAATGAAAGCAATGCTGTCAGATATTGAAATCTCAGCAGGAGATTCAGCTCCATTAAAACTGAATACACAATTACTTTCAGCTTGCTACTTTCCATGCATGTATAACTAGTTTGTTCATCTTGGTGCCCCCTGCGTTAGGCAGAAAAGGTAAGATTTGAATATTTGGAGGAATGGGGATGGTACTCCTTTCACAGGAGTCATAAAATGACTACACAATACCCATGCAACTGGTGCATCGCTTCAACAATTCCTCTGCCTTGAAGAACAGACCTCAGTGACAGAAGGAACTGGCTCTGCCCAGGTATCTTGGAATTCTCCACAAGTGCTTGGCTGAATTTACGTCAGTGGCCTCCCAGAGGATGCCTCTTTGGTGGCCAGAAAAGGAACCCTGAGGTGCCTGCCAAGCAATGCCGATGGAATAGCACGAGGAGGAAAGAACCAAAGGAAAGAAACAAGGGGAGAAACGAATGAAGGATCTTTTGGAAAATGAATTGTGAGTAGATATTAAAAATGGTAAAGGAGAAAGATGGTGGGAAGGGCTTCGCTCGGATTCAGAATTGAACAGGGAGAGGAGGGAGAAGCTGCTGGAGTTACTGGTGTTTTGGAAATCAGCTGTTTCCAAAAGCTTCATAGTTATCCATAAATTGTGCAGAAATGAGAGAAACTCCATGTGCACTTGGCTGCTTGTGCTACTCTCTGCCACTTAATGCATCCCTGAGGAGACACTTCTAACCCCAGAGATGCCCCACCAGCTTCAAACAACAATTATTTATTTAAAAATAATCTTTTTAAGGATGTTCCCTCCAAATCTGGATTTTTCATCCAAGACAGCACTACCATAAGTACCATTCAGGCATTTCAGACTCTGAGCGCAGTGACAGAATGGTATTTTGGGATCTCATGGCCAGGCTAAATTGATAAATTCTTTGAGCTTGCCTTAGAAACTAAATAATTCCTGTAATTTTGGGGAGATTTTGCATTTGTATGTGCTGTTTTTTATTTCTGAGAGTATGCACTGAACCTCAAAAAGTAACTTAATATCAAAGTTTCAAATTTTACAGAAAACCCAAACCCCTGATAATTTTCAATTTACATTCCCACATTATTAATGTCATGAAATTTCATCTAAGATTGAATTATATGATTATAGAATTCCTTGTATTGATGACAGCCACCAAAATTCTTCAGTTTATCTTATCTGTGTCCTTCATACCATCATTTCCTGATCCGTTTAGAGTTATGAGTACCCATGTAATGTGGAATGCCAGGAACATATAAATAACTGCATTTACTCTCTGATTTTGACACATTATCATGCAGAGTTCATGCAAATTAATTGCTGATATTACACTCAAAATTTTTAATTCACATGGAATTTTTAAGCACCAAGCGCTACTAATGAGTAATATGGATTAATATTGAACAGTTTTGCTATTTTTTGAAGTTGCAATAAATAAAAAACATCCACGTTGTGCCCTTCAACTTTTTGAGTTTGATTTACATTCCCAGCTCCAAATACCAAGGAATTGTTGGGAATATCCTTTCCTGTTCCCTGTTAACTCACTTGTTCTCTACTTGCCAAGACAGTGAGGCACTGGCTGAATATAAAAAAAATTAAAGCCTTTAAATTTGGGATAAATGGGAAGCATTATTTCGTTAGAAATTTTTACGCATGCAGACTTGTACCTCCTCGCAGTTAGGGAGCAGCAGGATCCATGGCAGCTGCACCCTGGCACACAGGGAATGTGTCTCTTATCCAGTAATTGTGAATTTCTCACACCTTCCACATCAGCCTCCTCCAGGGAGCATCTCTGGGCTCACGGCTCCCCAGACATCACCTTTCCCAGGTGGGCACCTGCACTGTTCTCTCTGGGGTCGAAGGCTGAGCTTCCCTCACACCCCACTGCAAACCCTCCTCACGCTGACCCAGTGTTTCTTCTTGAACATAATATTACAAGGCACAAAAATAACCCTCATGTACAATTCTGCCCTTTAAAGGCAAAAATACATTGTTGAGCAACATCTCCTGGAAGAACAAACCCTCTTGGCCATGTCTGTCAGAAGCAGCACAAGAGGACCTGCCAGGCACTCAGCTCTCTTCATTCCAGGCAGTGTCTCCAGCCATGGCTCCTCCAGATCATCCCCTTCTTTCTTTGGGAAGCCTCTTGAGGTAAAATGAAACAACAATGAAAATATTTAATTCTTTGAGGTTTTCCTGTTCTCTGGGGACCTGAGTCACATGCGTAAATGTGTACATGTGTGTGCACACGCGTGTGCAGGAGAGTTATCACCCAAAGAATTGGTAGAGCAGCCTCTTGCTATTTTTAATTTTACTTTTTCCTCCTCCACATGTCCATGGTGTCTAACACATCTCAACGGTCTTTGAAGTTCCCATGCTTTCAAGGTCTCACATCTGTCATGCTATCAGTACCCTGCCACAGATGAAAAGAATATAATTATGGATTTAGTGTAATCATTGATTTCTGGGCTCCAAACCATTCAAAGAAAGGTCACGAGTCCACATGGCTGCCCCTTAGGAAAAGGATTTGCATATGACTATTTTATTTAGCTGAAGACACCCCCAATTAAATGTAGACTCTTCTCTTTGGGCTCTGCACCTGAGGCAACTGGAAGAAGACTGATCAATCTCTCCCAGTGCCAACTGCGCCTCGTTTGTGCAGAGCCGCTGCCGCTCCCACCTGGCAGAGGCGGCAGCGGTGACTTTTCGCTCACCAGCCCCTTTCATTCGGGAGGCAGCAGCATCTCCCTTTGGAGAAGTGCCACGGCAAGACGTGGAGGACGTGCATCCGAGAAGCTGCACTTTTGGGAAGGTGGCAGGGTGCCAGAAGATTGTGCCTGAAGCAGGGGAGCTGCTGTCAACCCTTCAAGCGTTTAAGTTACTGCAGCTCTGAGAGAGCCGCAGTGCAGATGTAAAGACATAATTTTGCCCACAGTGTTTGGATTAGCAGTAAATCTACTAATCCAACACAATATCCAAGGGGGCATGGCTGGATCTATGGGTTCATAAATTCACACCACTCCTTTTATTATTCTGGGCCCCAGATGGTTTCAAATGGGCACGGGCATAATGAGATCTTGGAAGACATTATTATATTCTTAGGTCAAAATTCTCAGTCCAATCTCTTTTATCAGGCTCAGAGCCTTTGTGTCCCTGAAGTGCTAATACTTTATGCTGATTGACTATGCAGGCGTCGGTGGGAGTTCACATTATTTTTTGATACAATTATTATTGACAGCAAAAACTCCACCAAAAAGAGAAAAATCCCATTTTTATTACTTATGGTATCACATTGCCTGGAATATACAATGCCTGAGACCTTCATTACGGTTATGTTTTCATAACAAAACAGATGAGAGGGGGAAAAAGAGAGCAGGATAAAAGTATTATTTTAGTAACGGGAAGACAAAGTATGAGTTTGATCATAAAGACCAGTGAGCTTTATAAATGCATCTTTGAACTGAGAGAGGCTTTTTTTTTTTTTTAAATAAATGGTTCTTTGAACCTGGTGGTTGTAAGGAAGTGAAACAGAGCAAACTTTGAAAAGTGTGCTTGTCTGAGGCTCCTTACACCGTGTCTGGCTGAGAGTACAGGTGGCCAAGCACAGAAAGTTCCTGCCAATTTCTAAAGTTACACTTTTATCCACTAAACAAGCATCCTGATCCGGGTTACCAAGCAGGGCACTCAACAGGAGCCTCCAAGCGCATGTATTAAATATCACTTATTCCACAGCCTGGGCCATCCAGCCTAGTAAAGCTTGATCTAATACTGTTTCACCCTTTTCCTGTGCTCGCTGGATCTTGGGTAATGGACCTTCCCAGGAGACTGCTCTCAGAAAGTGTCTTCAGTAGAAGAGTTGATGCACATGCTTCTATTTTAAAAAGCACATGTTCAGCACATTTCACTTTTGTGAAATGGAATATGGTTTAAGTTTGTTTCAGTTAAAAAAAAGGGATTCTGCTGGAAGGACTTATGTCAAAGTGCAAAAGGTTTTGTACACAACGAACAGATTTTTTTTGTTGAGGGCCAAAGAGGAGACACTAAAATGAAATCTCCCTGCCACAAAAGCAGTTGCTGTTTTACACACACAGAATCTACAAGGCGGCTTGTTATGAATTCTCCATCTTTGTATTTATTTTGGATTAGACTGATTTAATCTAAGAGCCACATCAAGAAAACCAGACCTTGTCTTTAATGAGAAACTTAATATGTATTCACAGTAAACACTTTAAATGTCAAAGTTTAATGGACAGTATTCAAAGGCCATTATTATAGTAATGTGCTTTTATATCAGCACGGCTGATGAAGAGCAATTCTTTTAAAGACACTCTTCAAAAAAATCAATATAAACTTTAAATAATAACAATAAAACTCCCCTACAGTGCATCTTAATCCAGAGGAAGGACAGGAACAAACCCCTACACAACCAGGAGATCCAAAATCAAGCCTTGGCAATGACTCTCAGCCTGAGAAAAAGGGTGAGCTGCACGACTGCAGTGTCCTGTAGCAGTGAGAAATATGAAGAGAACAAATTTGTATTCAGCCTTCTTGTACCCTGAGTTCATGCCTGAACCCACGTCAGCATCAACGTCCCCGAGCTCAGCTCTTCCCTCCTCTGTGTTTTCCTCCTCCAGGTCCTTCTCACCCAAAGAACATCCCCACGTCATAGGACACAGACAAATGCACCCCCAGGAGTCACTTGTGCATCATTTAAAAGTTCTGCACAGCAAAGCTTAACAGAGGGTTCTTGTTCTCTGCATGAAAAAGTCTGGAATCTCCCATCTTATTAACAGGAGCCTCTTTCCCAAATCCCAAGCCTTCCAACACGTCTTCTCCATCCCACATTCCCGGGAGTGCGGGGGGTGTTGGGATGGAGAGCTCAACTCAGCAGGTGCACAGAGTGCTGGCATCACTTTAGCTTGACTTTACTGATTAAAAACAGTGTCACAATCTGCTTTTTTTTCCTATAACTGCCTGCAAGATCTGATCCACCCTTGGTCCAAACACATCCAAAGTGTCCTTCATTTCCCCACACACTTGGTGTCATTATATCCCAGTCTATTTACAGATCCATGGTGGACACTTAGATCTTCTCAGCAGTATTTAAGGAGTGTTTCCATAAAGATCCTTGCACATATTCCAGCATGATTATTGCTCACTGAAACAGAGGGCGGAAAAGCTCTGGAATGCCTGAGTGGAGATTTGTCTTGATCTGGAAGGAACTGCTTCATACATCAGTCCCGAAATCGAAGGCTGTGACATTGTGATGTTCATCAGAAAGAAGAAAGCCTGTTCAAGCAGGCTGAGTTTTTACTTGCAGCCATGGATACATTTACCAATTCATAGATAATTTTATTTAATTGCATTTAGAATCAATTAAAGCAGTTCATTTATATGGAACGATGTAGCAACCAAAAGCTGCTGCTTACTCATTCTCTATGCTGAGAAATTTTCCCTTCGGCAGTGGGGCTGAACTTTAAAAGGAAATGGTAATTGTTACACTCATGCTAACCCAGAAAGGCACCAAAATAATTCCTTTTCAAACAGATTCAGAGAGATCAAAACCTCTGGTTTATGTGGATTCAGTCTCTATAACCAACTAACACGATGCCATGTTATTTTTATCTGGGCATGCAGAAACTGCAGAAACTACAGAAATGGGGGAAAGCAGAGAATTTCTTTATCCAAGTGTTATAACTGTAACTGAAGGAAAATAAGCAGTTATTGCATATTTATTTAATTTGCTGAGTAATGACTGCGTATGTGCTGTTTCACTTTGGTTACATCTCTGCTCCAGTCTGAGCTGCTGACAAGGGAGAAAACACCACAGACAACCTGCAATCACGGAATTTCCAGAATTACCCTGAAACGATGCTTAGAGAACAGCGACCGGTACAAATGTTAATTGGTTCTGACTTCTTTTGCTCCACAGCGTGCATCTCTCTTGCTTTGTTGCCAGCTGCTAATAAAGGATGGAGTTCTTTGGCAAAGAGCAGTGACAGCAGCGGCACAGCACAAAAACGGCGCCGTACACGGGACCTGGTTCTCTGCTTATCCCACACGAATCAGATCCATCTCTGCTGGAACCAATGGGGTTTGCACTGTGAGGTACCCAGCAAGAGATGAGGTCCATGCACTGCACATGGGAACGAAGGGCCAGCCCTAAAATCTGCTCTTGATACCTGCCAGCCAGAGCAAAAGCTCAAAGGGGTACACCATTGATCTGTGGGGTACACCTCGAACTCTCCACTCAGATCTTTGAAGTAACAGCAGAAATGCCAACTTAAAAAAAAAAAAAAATAGAAAAAAGAAAATAAAAATCATAATAATTCTTCAATGAGGCACATTTTTGCCACTTTGTCTCTGTGGAATCCTTGCATCTACCTACAAAACACTCACCAGCCAGCCTAACAATACTCAGAAATGGTCAAGATTGGCCTCCTAAAAGTTGTTGCCCTCTTTTTGTCCTTTGGAAAGAACTTTGTGGCTGCTGCTCTGAAAGGAATTTAAAAAGGCATTGATTGATCACAAAGTAGAAATCAGCGAAATCCACAAAAAGTGCAAAAGCAAACAAACCCATAAAATTTACTACTGCGTTTTAGTATCTAGATCCAAATAAAAAGCGTGCACTTGATGACATGGCATTTGTAAAGACGCTAAGAGGAGGTGCAGTGGCATCTTCAACATTAAATAGTGTATTAAATAAATGCAGGCAAAATTCTCCAAATAACCTTAAAATAGTCCTTAGCAGTTATCCTCTCAAACTGAAAATTTGTGGTTTTCTGATTGGCTTTAATTGCCTTGATTGGGAAAAAATAATCCAGAAGTGATTGTCCTTCACCCCTCCATTTGTTTGTATTCCCAGCAGAAGCCAAGGGATGCCCTTTGGACATTTGGGAGCCACAGGAACATGTCAGAAGCCTGAACAGCCCTTGCTTTACTCCCTTGTGCCTGGGGACGAATGGGGCATTCCTGAAGCCAAAACTGGGAAGGGAGAGGTTGATCCCCGTCCTTGCAACTCTTGCTGGGCTACTTTGAATTTCTCAGGACCAGGTACTCAGTTTAATGACGTTAAAAACACAGTGAGAGGGATCCATGTCTACCATGTCTGCTCTCTGAGCAGTCAGCATTGAATGTAGCAGGAATCTAGTTTTTTGTATTTAATATGTCCTCATCCTCTGCTCCGTTTTAGATCACAAAGATTACAGGATTATCCCTCTCCCAAACTTTGAATCATCTTCTCACATGTGATATTGTTAAAATTGCTTTCTGGCCTCTTTTCAGATGGTGGCTGCTGAATGATCTGCTCTGAATTCTAAATAAAGTGAAACTTTAAATATCCCATGCTCTGTGCTTGGAGCGTTCAGCTTTGGAATGTGCCAATTCCACATGCTCAGGAAAAAAAAAAAGTCCTTTTAATTAGCAGGTGAATCCATAAAGTCAGTGCTATTGTAACCTTCTGTGTAAGAAGGAGCTTTGCTGGGTGCTCCAAACTCTCTGAGAGCATCACAGAAGCACCAGGTGTCATAAAGGGGAGCACAAGAAATTGGCTCTGTTTTTGTCTCTGGGATCTACTGTTACATGGCACAAGAAATGGATGGAAACTTTTCAAGCCAAACAGCGAGATTAGGCAAAGATCCCTGGAAACAAAGCAGCAAAGTGAGAGATGTCTCATACAACACCCAGAAGGAAAGGACTGGAAAGCAGATTTTCTGATAAGAAAGATTAATAAAACAATGGATGATTGAAGTCAGTTTGAATCTGGATTTTCTCACAAGAATTGCCATTTTATCCATGGCACTGAAGATGGGTGAACAAGAATTTTTTGGCTGTTTGGGTATTTTGGGGGGTTTGTTTGTGTGTTTCTTGGTTGGTTGATTTGGGTTTTTTTTCTTCTTGGATTCCAGCAGAGATGATTGGCATCTTCCTTAAAAAAATAGTATTTTTTTTCATGATTTCACATTTAGATTGTTCTTGCTTTAGTCACAAACTGCTCAGGCAAGAAAAGGAGCTCCAAAACTCTTCTCAGCCTGGACAAATGAAAATAATCCCCCCCTATTCAGCAAAACCTGAAGTTTTGAGATGCCCTGATTCCGAGAGCTGCTCCCTTCCCCAGGTAAACTCCACCAGGACACAGCTATAGCAGAGCTCCTGTCCCAGGATTTTGCCTGGAACACTGAGGAATCCTTAAGGATCTTCCTCTGGCTAAATTTTTTCCAAAAACCTCGAGCTGCCATGGGTTAAAGACAAGCTGCATTAGCAAAATTGGAGTAAATTCTGATTTTACTGCTAACGGCTCTCAGGAGGACAAAGGAATAAACCAATTTTTACGAACATAAACATAGGGAAACCTCTTGAGCCAAATTCTTCCTTGACACCTGACAATTTAAGTATTTCACCGCTTCTTTTGACTACAAGAAATCCAGGTTTTCCAGCTCCTTTAGTGCTCCTAGACTAAGTGGATCCCTACCCTTGACTCCCCACATTCCAGATGTGGCTGAGGGTGGTTCACATCTGGATGATTTAACCATTATACTCCGTTTTTGCTGCGCTGTCTCCAAAATTAATAACCCAACCTAAAGCTTTGCTGTGCCAAGAACCAGCAATTGTCCCCTGAAACCAGAGGTTTAATCACTGAGATCCAGCAATTCATGTGTCTTCATTTATTCCTGACATATATATGTATATTTGACTTGTAAAATTTACTGGGTGGCTAAATGGGATTCAGTTGTTTATAAAGAATGTAATTTCCCCTGGAAAGTTTCTTGCAAGTGCCTCGTTGCTTTGGAACTATTTTTATTCCTCGCTATTTTTTATTTTAATTTTTTTTTTTACTTGCTAAAAGACTAAGCATTATCTACTAATAACATGAAGATGCAGAAAAGAAAAGGTCAATTTAATTGGAGCTACTATTTCCTGGGGTTTAAAAGGAAAATGTTGAAGCTAAGATGACATTGACAAATTGCTACTATTTATTTAAATTGTGTAATGCAATCTACCAGTAGTTCTATAATCTGCATGTTTGAAGCAGTTGACCCGTCCAACTAATGCAAACAAATTAGCCTCCCGGGTCCTCCCTAGATCCTATAAGCCATTAAATGGCCTAATCTAACATCATTTAATACACAAACTCTCTTAGTTAAAGTGTTACAGTGAATATGTGTTATAAAAATTACAATATACGGGGTCTAAGCGTGCTGAAGCCCAGGTCAGCAAATTTGTCTTTTCTGTCACTCAGGCCATTATTTATTTATTTATTTTATTGTTTATTGGCTATTTAACCACAACAGGGACACATTTTGGGTTTCCCTGTGGCGTGGGGTTCAGTCCCTCCAAAGTTCAGCACTGGTTTAAACGTTTTAAGTTCCAGAGTTCCTACCAGGAATATATTGTACAAATTTCATCCCAGTCGGTAAATTGGTCTCGGGGAAGTGTTTGCATATTAAATGTTCCTAAGGAAATTAAGGCTCTATTATGCCCATGATACACTGGCTACCAACATCTCTGCTTCTCCCCCTGATTTATAGAAATGCCAATCCCGATACTTCACAATCCATGCAAATAAACTCACCTGAAGGGAATGGGATTGTTTGTCTCAGTAAAAAAATGAATAAAACCTGGTGTAATTAGTAAAGCAATAATTCCCCCAGGAACTCAATTCTGGTGCTTTGTGAAGAGGGAAAATTGCCTGTTCTCCATTATGATAAATACACCAATAGAAACCCACATAATTATTATTTTATCATACTCGGAGGTCTGTTCTGGAATCTATCCCTGAGTAAAGTCCACCTCAGGCAGGAGCAAAACCAAGAGACATCTGAGGGCTGCCATGTCCTCCCCTTGATTTCTCCTGCCCTTGGATCAGTCCTTTAAAGTGCAGGGAGTCAATCGAGTTTCATAAGAGCGAGGAGATAGATAAAGGTAGCATGGAACGATTAAATCAATCAGGAAAGTAATAGTCCCATAACCAAAGGAAAGTCAATAGGTTATATATCACTGACAGCCTATAAAGTCATTACAGGAGCTTATGGGACTGAGTCACACAATTAATTGCCAAAGAAAAATCTCGTGGCTGCAGCAAAAAAGTGTATTTTTAGCATATTGATACAAGAAAGCTGATCCTTTCCATGGACTTTTCTGGAAGATAACTAAGCAACAACAAAAATAACCCCACAAAACTGAATCCCCTCAAATTACCAAACCATGTGGAAGAAGCTTTTTCCAAGCTGTTACTAAACTTCCTTCTCACAAAATATGTTTTAGGTGGAAAAAGAGACCTTATAAATTTTATAAGGAACAAGCTGAACCTGTTTTTCACAATGGAAAGAAATAGATGGGATCAAGGACCACCTAGAGAAATTGCACAAATGAGGAGAAAAAAAGAGAGATTCTGCAGAAATTTGGGAAATCTTGCTGCCAGAGTACAGATATTAATAGTTTCACGTGCCTGGTTGTGAAAAGCACAATGGATTTGAAGAGCTCTCTGAAGAGATTTGATTTCAATGAATGTAAGAGCGAGAAGGAGCGGAGCAAAGTGCTCTGATTCAGAGCCTGTGACCTTTCTCAGCAAAGTCATCAACAACTGCTCCACTTCTTATATTCACAAATATAGAAAATAAACCCCTGTTATTTTAAAACCTTGATCAATAAATTACAAAACCAAGGAGATTTAAGCTAATCCAAGCACGAGACCCCGATCTCTGCCTCCTGCTGCAGGTGTGATGATTTTACCTCAAAGGGGGCTGTTTTTTCGCTACAGAAATTACCACATATTTTCCTTTCTCTGAGGAGTAATTAAGTGACTCATGGATGAGATCTAGAAAATTGATACTTGTCAGAGGTAAAAACAATGATCAGTGGAAGAGGTAAGTTTATCACAGAATTGTGATTTTAGGCTTTTTTCACATTCCTTGCCTAGTTTGGAACTGTTCTGGTTCATAACAATCAGCTATTGTCAGCTGCTAATTATTAATTTCTCTTGGTTTAAGGTCTTTTAAGCTGAAATGACATTGAAAGGAGGTTTGAAGGGTAAAGTCACTCAACCTTTTCTGCATTTCGATTCAAAAACATGTTCTTTAACTGGCCCAATACCAACTGGTGGTTCAATTTTCCCTTTCTAGATCCTATTGGAATACCTTGGACCTGCATGAAACATCCCATTACCCTGAGAATCCCGAAATACCTCGCAGGTTACTTCAACCTCCATTTAGGATTTACAGAGAAACGTTTACAGAGAAACAAATCCGCATTACCATGAATGATAACATATGAGGTATTTTAAATGAATAGTAATTAAAATTTAGTAGGATGATAATACGGTAATTAAATATCAATTGTTTGCGCAGGACCACTTATTGAGTTTAATAAGTATGTAAAAGATATTAATCTAGTTGTCATGCAATTACCTCATTGAGGGGGAGTGGGAATATGTGCGTGTGTGTGGGAAGAACAAATCATGAAATGCAAAATTCAGTTTTAAATCTGCCTTAAGGTTATGACAGAACTAAAGGAAAAAAAAAATTAATGAATTGCTCTTCCTCTTCTCGCTGTGGGGTATCCAGGGAGATGCAGTGGGGTGAGCTGTGGGCATGCAAAGGGCTGAGGAGGGGATGTGGACAGGAAGCAGAATCACGGGATCATGGAATGGGTTGGGATGGGAGAGACCTTAAATCCCATCCAGTGCCAACCCCTGCCATGGGAAGGGACAGCTTCCCCCAGCCCAGCTTGCTCCAAGCCCTGGCCAAGCACAAGAAACCATGGCAAACACAGCTCTCTAAATGTTTCATTTTAAAAGAGAATCTGTGCATTTATTATAACACCGGCACATGATCAGGTAGGTATCAACCAGCACACCTAAAGCCTCTCTTCCAGCACTCAAAAGAATTATTTGGTTTTCTGCCTGCCGTGGGCTGATGTTGCATTACGTACCGAGTACATGAGAAGGAAATCTCTGGCCATTTCCCTGGGATTTGCACATTAATGGTGTTTTCTGCAAGGTTATTGTGACAATTGCACACTTCCTTATCAAACTTCACACCCCCCAAATCAAAATAGGCACTTTAGGGATCATAATTCCAACCTGGCAGGTTTTGAAAACAGAAGATAGGACAATCCCCACATTTTTCTTATAAATTATCCATCCTTTCTGCAGCAACTTTGGAAGCAGTGCCAATTTTTTTATAGCTCAGAGCAGTTATAAAATATTAACCATATCAGACTTGATTTTTCCACAGCCCTGTGTGGAAAAATGCAAGATTTTTATGCTCCCATGTTTACATAGACATTAGAAGCAGAGAAAGGTGGTAGGAAATTTGAGTTCCCTTCCCTGGCAACCAAGGGGAAAGGACTTCACCTACATTTTAACCAGCAGGACTTTGACAAACCTGTTCACAAAAACTCACTGAGAAGAGGAGGCCTCACTTTCCAAGCAGAGTTATCTCAACGTTTAACCACCCTTTTTATCCAAAATCTTTGCTGCAGAGGAAGCTAATTCCTTCTTTTCCCAAGCCCAACAGAGAGAAAGAGATATTGACTTTTCTGCCAGCAAACCCAGCTCCTTCAGCCCTGGCTCCAACCCACTTTTCTGAATCTTTCATCAGTTTTGGTCCTTCTCAGAGCTCTGATTCCTGCACAGCATCCTTAAAGAACTGTGTTTCAAAAGGGATCCTGCAGCACCCAGAGCCTCTCCTGCCCCCAGGCTTCAGAAAAACAGCAGAGGCAGCTTAGAAAAATGTTTTAAGCACAAACAGAAATGAACATGAGGAGAGGCTTTGAGGTAAATTACAGGGGACAGAGCTTTTCCCACCCCCTCCCAGTGCTGCTTTGTGAAGGTGCCCAGATTTAGGAGCTGAGGGCAGAGAATGGACAGCAAAAGGTGTTTTGTTCTTTCAAACCCAAGCTTTTAGACTATCAGAAAGCTTAATATGAAGAGAGAAAGGAAGAAAAGATGAGTGAGGTAAAAATTAGGGTTTGGGGAAGAAAATGGCACCTGGTCTGTGTGAAGGCTGGAGTACCACCAGTGGGGTCAGGGCAGGGCAGCTCCGTGGAGCCTCTCAAGGGAGTTTCTCCAAGCCTGGTTTTTCCCCCTGCCAGTTGTCCCTACAGCCATACTTCAACACATCCATGTTCTGCGCCTCTTCAGTTAATTAAAAGGAGAGAATAATTAATGCAGCAACTCTTTTTCTGGTTTAGGCCATCAGAGAGAAGGTGGGAAGGGAGGTGGGGGACAAATGCACCTGAAATCGAGCTCTTGGGTGAAGGCAAAGATGCTGCAAACCCAATAAAGAGGTAACTCCAAACAATTTAAATACAGTTCTGCATCCCCCCCAAGGCAGCTGCAGGATACTGGTGAGTCCAAGCCACAGAAACAGCCGAGCTGGAAACCTTTCTAGCAGAGAAAATACTCTCTCTAAATATTAGGAGCTTCTGTAGGCTCAGATATGTTGATGGGTCACATCATTTTTGCAGATCATGCCAGTAGATATTGGGAAGACTCGCTGTGCCCTACGTGCATCCTTCTTCTCTTTCAAAGCCATCAGTTGTCGAAGGGAAAAAATAAAGAGCTGCGTTTGGGGGGGAAAAAGCAATATGCGCTGAAGCTCAAAAGCAGGCGCACGTTTGAAGTGTCACTTTTGGTTTTTATCACCATTTTATCACCACTGAGGGAAAGTGCTCTGCAGCTCACAGAGCGCTGCCTCATCCAATAACCCGTTCGGAGCAGGCTTTTTAGCCTGGTGATAGAAACAAACAGAGGCAAAGGTAGAGGCAGATGATTAAATGGGCTGAAAATCCAGCCTGACACACTGGTACCAATTGAACAAAACTGGGGTCGGGGGAGAGGCACAAGAGCACGAACCAGAGCTTAAATTATCCAGCTTAAATTCCTGCTTTTCACAGTAGACCCCCAGCTCCTGGCATTGTATCGCCTTGATTTCACATCTGTATTCTGCAGATGGGGCAAAACCTCCCAGTTATGAGGGTGTAGATGAATATTTCCACAATTCCACGATTATGCAGGAGCCCAAACAGGCTCTTCCAGCATCATCCCCACATGGGCAGCGCTGTAAAATCCCGTTGTTGACTCAGACCACTGGGCCAATTCCCTGAAAGGATTTCTTAGGAGATATTGCTCTCTAGTATCTCTAAACCTACTTACAGAATTTTTTTTTTCTTCATTTGAAGATCACTGACCTGGTGCAAGAAAATATTTTCTCTCCATAGGAGGCAGACCTCTTCCCTTCCTGTGACTTTCAAACCACCAGCACTTTGAAGAGTTACTGTGCATCTTTTCCCACTCTCTCGAGCACCCCGTTCCTTACGCAGGCAGACCCCCTGATGTTTTCAAAACGTAAATAAACACTGTATGCATTCAAACTCTCAATTTGCATTTATACCTGAGTATGTTCTACAGATTTCCCTCCCAGCCCACTAAAAGTATATTTTTACCGACCTCTGTAAGCAGCAATCTTTAACTCTCAGGATTCAAATGAACAAAAAATTATTTTTATCCTTGATTCTGCTGTTCTTTAATATTGGAACTGTGTGAAGTTCTCCTACACTTTCAGCAAATAAAGGCTCATTCCTAGATTTACCACAGAATAGCAGGAAGTTGACCTTCCAACTGCACTGCCCTGGACTTAGGGAGGGTTTTTATTTCTTTACATAGATATTTGGGGTTGTAGTTACACAGAGCTGGGTGGGCCAGGTCAGTCTGGTTATGATGAAAGGCTGGTGGAGAGCTGGAACTTTGCTAGGCTGTTTAGGTGGCAAGCATTTGAACATTCTGTAAAATCAAGGACAGTAGAGGAACCATAAAAAGGAGAATTCCAAGATTTAAAGAGTAAATTTTCACTGGACTTGAAATCAAAGCGATGGAACCAAGTCGTGGACATAGCACATCCAGAAGAACCAGACTTCAGCCAAGCACCCAAACTGCGAGAATACAAAATCAGCTGGACAGACCATTATTTGTCAAGGCATCACCATCTTTGGACACTGAAAATGTCCTGCCTTTCTGTGGGAATTTCCATGTATAATAATGAAAGAAAAAAAAAAAAAAACAACTTAAAAGAGAGCTTCCAGGAAAACAAATTAGAACTTTGTGGTTGTTTTCTATTCTAGTGCCTCTCCCTCCCCAGGGCTCTGCCCACACATCTTTTTATATAAAATATTATTGTCAGGGTGCTCTGGAATGGTCATTACAGCTTCCTGCAGGGTCACAACAAAAACAGTCTTAGAAATAAACGGCTCACAGCATTCCCAGGTGGACAGAGCTGGAAGAGGAGCTGGAAGAGGAGCTGGAAGACTTGGTCTGGTGAGGGACCAAAGGTCCCTCCTCAGCTGTAGGGATGGGTCAGGACACCAAGGAGTTGCCATGAAGGGCTGTGATCCATATGATTTCTCCAACTATTCCCAGGTGGTGCAATCCCTTCCACATCATTCCTTGCTCCTCAGTAGCCAACAGCTCCTCACAGACCAAGCTAATCTTTCTTTTATTCACATTTACAACATCTACAACAAATATACTCCAAAAATTAAAAGGGTCTGATCCTGCTTCCCCAACAGCAGTGCCTAAAGCAGCAGATGGACTGTGGCTGCAGTGCTTCAATATATTCATTATTTAGGCCATTAATTTCCTTTTCACTGAAAACATCTGGCTTCTGATGCTCAGGGGGAAAAACAACATGACCCAAAACTAGTTTTAACTACAGGTTCATCTTCTAGGAGGGCAGGTTAAATTCACAACCAAGTAAAAAAAAAAAGGAGAGTTTGTTCACTATTGGAGAGCATGGAGGGAGATAAAATTTTTTTTATAACATTCTTTAAGTGATTTTTGTAAGGAAAGATCACTGGATACAGTTTTTTAATTGCTGCCTGGAAAACCCATGGGAAGAGCTGCTGCTTTTTCTTTTTCCTCGGGTGTTTCTCACAAGCAGAGCTGTACCAGTAACTAAAGCTGTGGAGAATCCCACACGGGGGCTCAGAGCATCCCCTGTCCCCAAAAACCCTCTCCCTGCAAGATTCCAGCCCTGACAGGGATTCCCACACATCCCTGCTTCCCTTGGACCCTTCCCCACAACACCAAATGTGTTTCTTGCAAAACCAGCAGTGCCTGCTCAAATGTAGGTTTTTAAAAAGAGACTTTTACGGAGATTGCTGAAAAACTGGGGAGGGATTTCGCACGTCAGAGAAGGCAAATCCCACCTGGTAGGACAGGGAGGTGTGGCACAATAGCCTGGAAATTAAACAATATTTTTCTACAAATGATCTCAAATGAAATGTTATTAAAACACAGTGAAACCAACTATTCTCAGGCTCTGACACAGTAATTAATTATCTTATGGCAGTGTCCCATGTTAGAAGGAACTAAGGTTTAGTTGTTTAATAAACTAACAGCCCCAGGGAGAAATTATTAACCTGTTCTAGATTATTATGATTTCTTAAACACGCCAAGTTTCATGGTCCCAAGTAGGAAAGACAGGAAAGAATAATCTGGTGGAATTAAAGAACAGGAAAGAGGTTTGTTTCCTCCAGCTCATCTCCTTCACTCACCCAACTGCTCAGAAACTTTGTCAAGATTTTCTGTGTTCTCACACCAAGATGAGCTTTCTCAAAATTACTTTTTCGACTTTTTGCCTCTCAAATGACAGGGGTTGCACAGGTCTGTAGACAAATCAGAATTTCACAGCCAGCGTGTGCTTTTTCCACACAAATTCATCTTTCATGAGGTAGAAACAAGCCCTTGAAGAGAGGTGACATCTCCAGCCACATGCTCTGTGTTGGGGACCTTATTTATAAACCACTGTCACCCACCAGGTTTGGAGAGAAAGGCTCCCAAAATTTAACAAAAAAATGAATCACTGCTTTATATTCCTGGGTTTGCAACTTTTTTTATCTTTTTAAAAAATACCTGTTCATTAAGCATCAGGAAAAAACCCAGATAAGCCAAACTGTATTTCCAACCTATCATTTTGCAATGACTTGTCCTCTTTCTGTGCCTGAAAGCTTCCAAACATGGAATATGAAAAGGTTCTCAAGTGTTTGTGGTTACAGATGAGCTTATTTTTAAGCTGCTCACAAAATGAGAGAACTCCACTAACCTGTAAAATAATTATTCCTGCAAGAAGGTGAATGATGCATAAGAAAGATTTCAAAGGTTAGATTTTACTCTAAAAAATACTGCTTTAAATCTGAAGCTGCTCTTCAGCGACAGCATCTTTGGTGCTGGCCTGAACAGATGATTCGAGGAATTTCCTGCCCAAAATGTTTTACCTTTAAATTATTGGAAATTAAATTCATGATGACAAATTGAGAGAACATGAAACAGATGATGATGTCCTGCTAAAAGCAGAGGGAGAACTTAAAGAGCACCTTCTTCTGCAGTGGTAGCCTTTCAAATCGCTCGTAAAAAGAGCTGTAATTTTAGAATTACAGATTCTCTGGTTACTCCTCACCAGAAACCTGATGTCCTCAGAATTCAGCTGTAGCTGGGACAAAGACACCTCTCCAAGAATTCAGTGTACAGCAATGAAATAGTCAACAACGTTGCACTAATCCAAGGGAGAAGCGCCTCTCATTAGATGACTATCTCTGCATGAATAACGCACTGTTACCTGTTTGGGTTTCATTAAATGTAATACATAACATTTTCTTGCAATGACTCTATAGGTATCCATACACCTCTATTATACTTGACTTCAATAATTCATTCATTTCCCTCTCATCCCCTCATTTGGACAATTTATCATTTTGCCAGACTCCTAATGCAAGTAATTTATTAGAAAAGTTTTTGTAGTGTTTTCCAGGCTAACGGAGATTAACAGAGTCACCGCAGACCCCCAGCACTCCTGGAAACTCGCAGTGGATGCAGTAATTCTGAGTTGATAACTACATTTGGAAGGAAAAACAAAGAGCATCCTGACATGATGAAAGGGTATTTTAGGAGGATTTAGCCTTGGATTGCTCAATTCTTATATAAAGATTGATGTGCACATTGAAAATCCCATTTCTTTTCTATTGCCCCTTCCCAAAACACAGGGAGAAGAGGGAGGGAATACTTTGCCCAGCCTGGGACAAAGAGTAACTCACACCTGAACTGAAGGTTGGGATTTGCATGGATGAAGCTGAAGAGTGCTGGAGTCAACAGCCCTGGAAGGGTTTAGAAGATGTACAGATGTGGCCCTTGGGGTCATGGGGCAGTGGTGGCCTTGGAAGTGCTGGGGGAGTGGCTGAACTCTGTTATCTCTGAGGGTTTTCCTAAGCAATGCTACGATTTTATAAAACAGCGCTTCACTCCTTTTATTCACTTGTTTTTGGTGCATAGCCCGTGTTGATGGATTCCACTCATTTTCAGTCTCTGGGTATTCGGAAATCTCGCTACTCTCAGACTCCTCAATTTGGAAACTCTCCAGAAGAGCTTTTTTCCTTTTCTCAAGACTCACCTATTCCTGCAGAAGAGATTCCTGTATCCCTGGGCTCCTGGCATTCAGTAAAACCTGCTTTGTTTTGGGATCCCAGCTGCAGGTCTGACCCACCCCACCTGATTTCTGCAAAGTGAGGAGAATTACACCTCCACACTCCTTCCCCAGCATCTGCAGATCTGATTTCCCTCTGTAAATAGATTATATCCAATATTTATAAAAAGATTAAGTTAATCTGACATTTAATTAATGGAAACGGCAATGTTTGACTTTTTATTTTAATAAGCAACACCCTTTGTTCCCACAGAAATCATTACTAGAAGTACGCTCAGGAAAAAAAAATAAAAAGGCAGAAAGATTTAACAAAAGGCTCCATTAAATTAGAGAGCAATAAACAAACACAGCCAATTTATGCATCGGAGTCATTAAATGTGTATCCTCTCTACCACTTCCTTCACAGGCACTACTTAGGGCTGCTGCAATGGATCTGCAGGGAGCAGTTACCTTAATTATAAAATGAAACACCTCTGCTAATGCAGTCTTGGAGCCTTGTTAGTTTACACCCCAGACATGTGGCTCCGAATGGGCTCCAAATGCTAATTCCAGGGATGCTCCGAAGTGCCGTGCCCGGCGTTCCATGACCGTGCTGCCTACAGGGCTCCCTGGATTTTTTTCCCCCTCCCTCTTGCCCTTGGGGTGGAGATAAAACGCAGGAACTCTTTGGTCCAGCTCAGCATGGACTTGTGAATAGTTCATTCATGGGCAGCCATTTGGACAAGCAGCCTCTTTATCTGATTATCTGCCCTCATTGTTAGAGCCGTGCCTCGATGTGATGAGCCTTGCAGGAAAAATTAAAGAAGATGTAAACAGTAAATGCAGACATTTTGCAACATAGCTAAAAATAAATTGCACTACAGGCAATTATGCAAGTTTTACTGGATACATTAAAAAGACATTAAATGCACAGCTGTTTTAAGTGTCTTTTAAGCTGATAAATTAACTGTCTAATAAATTGTAAGATTTGTCAGCTAATAATGCTATTTTATCTGCTTTAACATATGCCTTCCTAGTTCATGAAGCATTATTGTAAGTGCCAAAAGGAGATAATGTGCATTTTACAGTGTTATGTCTTAAGTGGAATGGATCATTGGCCATGAAGAAGTGTGTTAATAAATCTCCTAGGCTTTGTTAATTGCACTCAATGAAGTGTCACTGTTAAAACACAAAAGATGTGATAGAGAAAGCTGAACATAATGTCTTTCAGTTTTACAATTAACAGTTCACTAGGCAAATCGACCAAAAAGACCATAATTTGTTGAAGCCTTATTAACTTACATTTTCCTAGTCAAGGTCATAATTGTGAATGGCTCAAAGCTATCTTTTAATGCTCATCAAGAAGAGTAACCTTGCTGGAGAGAATGAACTTTTCCATCTCTCAGCAGCACTTATCCCTTGCTTTGCAGGTAGCAGACAAATAAAGCTGAACTTTGCTGTACACCCCCAATGAGCACCGCTTCTGAGGTGGGAAACACGACTTCAACCAGCTTTCCTTTACAGCAAAGAGAAAAAGTGACAACAAATTTAAAAAAAAAAAGGTTTTTGAAGAAGTGCATAAGCCTATCAGAGCTGTTGTCATGCAGAAAGTGTGCTGTTAATTTTAATTTGAAGAATTACTCATCAAGATTTGAGGTTTTTCCCCTGGAAACTGAACCCAGCCCAGAAGACAAAACAAACAACCCAACACGCTTGGCAAACAATTATCAAAATCAAATACAATCACTAAATACCCTTCATGAAGAAGAGCTATTTCCATAATTCTTATTAAATATTGATTATTGAACATATTAACACTTGTCAACATCTCATCAGACTGGCACTACTGGGCTTTGTTGCAAAATCTTCCCACTTCAGACTGTTTTGTGATAACGTAAAGTATTTCCTCCACCAGGGTAATCAGAGTAAATACCAATGATGATGCCTTGGCACACAAATACAGATATATGATCAGCAGCTCCCTAATCCTCATGAAGCAATGAGAGCACATGATTGAACAATAATGACCAAGTGTTAATTCAAGTCTTTCATTTCTTCCTAAACGCCTCAAGATGCAGAACACAATGATATAATGGAAATCACCACACTTTTAAATCTCAGACCACGAAAGCTACCACTCGCCATTTGAGCACTTTAAAGTGCTCAGCACTGGTGGTTTGGTGATGGCTGTGACACTCTGTGATGCATTAAATGTTGGGATAGGTAAAAATACACATTAAAAAGATCATTCCACCAGCGTTAAAAGTAACGAGAGGCGCCCACTTTGCTGGTCTGAGGTTACAGGTTCCACCCTGAGCCACGCAGGAGATCAGAGCCTGTTTCTTCTGAGCTCAGTGGTTGCCTGTGACTGGGCAAAGAAGGTGTTTCCCACTCCAGGACCAGGCTCCTTGCTGTAGGATAGGTCACGGAAGAAGGTAGAAGTTGAACAGGATGGGCATCACAGACAAGTATGTCCAAAAACCACAGTTTGGGATGAGTCTGAAAGACTGCACCGGCACAAGCCTTACAGGGAAAAAACAGCCATCAGAAAACAAAGAGAATTCCTTCCCTTCCCATAAGGCTCTGCCTTAACGACAGGATTGTTTAAACAATTATAAAATCGTGGTATGGTTTATGCTGCAAAGGACCTTAAAGATCATCAAATTCCACCCCTTGCCATGGGCAGGGACACCTTCTGCTATCCCAGGTTGCTCCAAGCCCCGTCCAGCCTGGCCTTGAACACTTCCAAGGATGGGATGGACACCCTGCAGTGTATGTCCATGCTAGAGAACACCTACAGAAAATTAATACTTTCAACTAATACCTGTGAACATGGACCTGAGAAACTCCTCCAGAGGAAAGAACTCATCCAACCAGAAAAAGGAAAGTGAACCGATCACTTGTGTCCGTTTCTAATTCCATAGCTAGCAGAGGTCAGAAATTCTCCTTAAAAACTGTGCTGTGGAAGATTTTCATAATTTTCTATTAATGAGTAGAATCAGTGGAAGAGTTGGACTAAAACTTAATTGAGAATAGTATCTGCTATAAATAGAGATGTTCACGCACACATGTAGAGAGTGAAATACAAAGGTGTACGCAAATATTTTTCCAACTCCCAGTTACCCCACAGCTGACAGAAGCAATTCCAAGAAATCATATTGAAACCACTGACACCAAGATAACACAAAATAGCTGAAACACTGTGTTTTATAAATAAAGAGATTTATGTTTGCACTAGAATAGCTCAGCTACGTAAAGAGTAATAGCTATGGGAGCCAAACTGGAAAGTCGGGAGGCCTTTAAGGATTTGAACATCACTGTTGCAGCTGGCTCACTTTCTTCTTCACATGGACATCAACTGAAGGGCTGGGACAGGAGAACCTGCAGGAATTCGGGGACGTGCTGCTCTGCTCCCACTGGGATGCATCCCCTTGTACAAGACTTGCTATCACAGCTCAGTCTTGTCCCCGCTCAGGTACAATCTTCCATTTGAACCATTAGGGACAAGCAGGGGAATGCTGTGCTCCCAGCTACACCCACATAACTCCCACCCCTCTTACAAGTTGCTTTCTCATGGTTTTACAAATCAGAGTGCCGAAGCCTGTCATTTGTCTTTGTGCGCTGTTCCTAGAAGCATGATTAGCAGAAATGCCCTGAAGGTTTCGCGTTTGATTTCCTGTGTAAATCATGCAGGCATATGCCCATCATGAAAAGAACTGCAAACTTTGTTCAGTCTGGGGTTTCACACACTGCTTTAAACCATCTAATCAGGCTGTACAGTCAGATTCCAACCTCTTTGAATGAAACGGAGTCCAGTTTTGAGATCCTGGATTTACTTTGATGATGCAATTCGATGATGCTAGAGTGAAACCAAGTGCACAGAGCTGGTTTGGCCTTAGCAAATTGGGATCCCTTTAAATCTCAACACCAATTGATGCTTTGGGAATCACAGTGGGAAGGTCTCAGCACTTCCCTATCGACCCAAGCCCCACAAATAACCTTCAAAAACGTACAGCACAAGTTTTGCAGAACTCAGGGAACAAATCTCCTATGAAATATGTAATAATTCCCTCCCTCAACCCCGAAATGTTTAACTTAAGTAGCATGATTTCCTGAGATAATAATAAATTGCCATTATTTGGGTTGAAGGAGGTTTGCACAACCAGACACATTTCCTGGGCCACTCCCACGGCACTCTGGAAACAACACTTGGGTGGAAAGGTCCCTGTGGCTCCCTGGGAACGGCACTGGCTCCCCAACTTCAGAGACGCCCAGGCAAGAGCAAACAAAGCAAACTTCAAGGTGCTCTGCTCTGCTTTTTGTTTTTTCTTTAAGTTGGGTTCAGCAGTTCTTAAAGAGTTCTTAAATCACCTTGAATTTAATTTCTCTAAGCCACGTTTAAAGGGAAGAATTACCATCTGTCACAGTTGGTTAATCAGAATCAGCGCGCTCCATCTCACTCACTTTTTATTAAAAGATAACCTTTCAGCTACTAAAGTTTCTGGGATTTTTTCCATGAAGATGTAAACCATTCTTATCCCACAGGAGCTACTGACACCACTCACAGAAGTTAACTAACCCATGAACAAGCACTGGATGCTGGTTCATATAACGTCACCACATCATTTTTATTACCCATGCCTATAAACAGTGGCTTCTTTTTTATTTCTTTAGTCTCTCGTGAAGCTCAGGAAACATCAACATGATTCAGATAAATGTCCATACCATAAAGAGAGGGAAGTTTCAGAAAGTGGAGTCACCGCAACAATATTAAGATTGTAAAAAAAAATATTCTGCTGGTGTCGGTTTGAAAACAAAATACTCAAGGAAAAGCAGTAAAAAGGAAAAAAACCCCAACCCTGCTCGCTCCCAGATTAGTGGATGTGAATGAATCCAGGGAAACCCGAGCGTTGGCTTAACCAAGCATGGCTAAAGCTGGAACAGTAGCAAGAAAAGATTGCAATTTTCTCCAAACTGTGAACAAAAGATCTGAACGCCGGCAAAAAGCAATGAATCCTCTTCATTCACCGAAACCAACTAAGTGGTAACAAATTGTGAGTTTCCAGTTGGAGACAATCGGGCAGGAATAATTATGCAGGATGCTAAAGGCTGATTTAACCCTTTCTTCCCCCGTTTCTGGGAGGCATCATAGGGAGAACAGTCCTGAGCACACCCATACAACCAACTCACTTTCCCACAGAAGGGTCACCCTGCTGAGGGAGCAGGTTCCCACAGATAAAAGATGGGATCTCAAGGCAAATTAAGGGTACGTGAGGCCTGTCCATGTTTTTCTGGTGGCAGGGAGAAGCTGCTATGACTCAAGCAGGTACCAATCTGAGATATTTTAAATAAATGAAAGAGCTGAAGTTTCCTAACCAAGCCCAGAGCGCTGGAAGGAACAATAGCGGCTGTAGCCTTTTCTTCCTTTAACATTTCAATCCTTCGTTATTTAATTTAAGAGCAGCTTGGTGGGAAATATAGTCCTTAGGCCAAAAGAACCTCCAAACCAATAAAAAATTAAAAAAATAAAAAAGTACTCAGAGATGGCACAGGATGATTTCAAAATCTTTTGTTTCAGATTATACTGAAGCACTGGGGAGGTATCCCACAAGTCTTCTGAGATGCCGTTGGATTTCACATTTAAAATGTTACATTATCAGCTTCTAATATGGGTTTAGCAAGGAGTACAGATAAGAAGAGTTTTTAAAAGAACTTTTTTCTTAGTAATTTTGTTTACAAGCTGATTGTTTCACATGCATCTCTGTGAAAGCACATTTTGTTTTGACCCACCCTTTGCAGCCTAGCAGAGAGGGGGAAATGGTGAAATGATTTGCAAATGAGAATCATCTTCACATCCAGAGACGGCAGAACAGGCAGAGCAGAAATTGCCAATCCCAACAGAAATTGCTCAGCATAGGCATGTAATTAAATTTCTCACTGAAACAACAACAAAAAAACCCAACAGCATTTGAAATATGAGAGATCTGAGCTTAAAATTTTGGCCAAAAGCTACATAAAGTCAGGCCTCTGAGTTATTTTCTGTATTGTGACATTGGCATGGATTGAGCTGCAGGAGTTTTGAATCCCAGAATCCCTAAGATTGGAAAAGCCCAACCTGTGTCCAACTCCCACCTTGTCATCCGCCCAGAGCACTGAGTGCCACGTCCTTGGACACCTCCAGGGATGGGCACTTTACCACCTCCCTGGGCAGTTCCAATGTTTAACAACATTTCCATGAAGAAATTCTCCTGCTGACCAGCCTGAAGACTTTGCTTAGTTTCCTTTACTTGGTTCTTTCTCTTCCATAAGGTGCCTTCAACAGAACTCAGGCACTGCTTCCCTCTCAAACTCAGGGAGAATTGTTTGATCTTGGATTTAAAGAGAATCTATAAAGCAGCATTGGTGCATTATTATACTGGGTGTAATAATAGAATCGTTACAAGATAATTATACTGTAATAACATATTATTATAACAGCGATATAGCAATGCTACAATAACATAATACTATACATAATACTGCACAATAACAAAAATATATCCTAAGATTACACACTTTAGTAATAATAAAATAATTACGAGATTAAATGCCTGCAGGAAAAAAACTTGTTGAAACATCACCCTGCAAACCCTCCCTGCACGACTAAAAGCCCAGTTCTTCCCAAATTCCCACTTCTGGCGCTATTACTTTCTTATCCTGCTGCAGTACAGACCCCGGTGTTATTCACACCTTCGATTCGCTGAGGTGATTTATTAGGAGATCTACTGGAATGCACTTGCCAAGGGAGGATGGGAATTTACCTTTTCCTGATTATGGCCCATTCTTTAAGAGCTCAGTAAATATTTTCCTCATCCCTTTAACACACATTTGAAGGATAAACAACCCAAAGGAGGGAAATCAGTCAGATGAAAAAAAAAAGGCCATGCAGGTTTCCATCAGTCTAAGTGTGTATTTTGGCAACAAATAAAACAGATTGCAAGAATTGCCAAAAGACAAATGCACAGATTTGGGGGAAATTTGTCTATTAGTCTGCTCAGTGCACAGGACAAGCAGCCTCCTCACTGAACTCTGGGATATATATGAGCACATTCTATCCATAAAGGCTTATAAATAAAGAAAACAAGGGGCTTGCTGTTATTTTAGATGAGATAAAGCCGAGCCCACCTTTGGCGTTTATAAAATCTCAGTATTTTAGCACTTTCTGTATTGTGACATTGGCATGGATTGAGCACTCAATAACTTTCTCTCTTGCAGACGTGTGTGCAGGGAAGCGAAGCCCAGCCGCGTCTGCAGCGTGTGGATTGGGAAGACAAAGCTGGGAACACCTCACTGAGGGGCCCATGGATCAGGAAAAGGCATTTTCTGGCCAAATATTGAAAAACAGTCTTTTACACCTGCCCTTATCCTCTTTTTCAGGCCAGCATTTGCACACACACACAGAGAACAAACACGCAGCGTCTACCCACCACCCAAACTTGCCCTATTTCAGAAACTTTGTTTCCAAATGGAGATTACCAGCAGTAAAACAAATTCTAACCGATCCTTTAATGATCTTAACCCCTTCTGAATCCTCCCTACAGGATTTATGCTCGTTATTCTGCATGATAGTCCCCACAAAATCCAAGCCTGCCTCCTTCACACCCTGGCTGGAGCAGCACTCCTGCTCTCTCATACTCTTCTCAGCTTTTATCAAACTCTAACACTTTTTGAAGCCAAAAGTACTTTGGTCTAAAGACGTAAATTAGATGCAGATATTGGCATCAACTTTCTTTTTATGCTAATTAAAAATAATCAAGTGCTACCTTCATTCTGACCAATGAAAAATTGTGGCGAGGGTTTCAAAGAGGGGTTTTTGGTTCTTTATTTGTTCCATCAAATCCAGAAGATTTCTGGTGCAAGGAACCAGGATCAAAGAACGCCAAATTATCTGCTTGGTTGCAATCTCAGTCAGAATTTTATTTCCTCAGAGCACAGGAATACTTTATAGCATCACAAAACCTTCTGCATGGACCCTGATGAACATAGTCCCGGAAACCTCACATGAAACCCTCTGTGTCAGCCTCAAGTAGCAGCAGCAACATGCCTAAAATAAAAACTCAGGTTTAAACAGCAGTTCTTGACCCTTGGGTCTAAGCAGATGAGCAACATCCACCCATCAATCACTCAGAACTGTTGTCATCCTCTACTCATATGCTTTCCATAAATCCCTGCTGAATCCAATGCAGTTGTGCTGTTGGAAACGTAAACCTGGGGTAACCACCACCCAAACCCAACCACTCCCCAGCTCACCCTGTCCTTTTGCCCCACTTGCCCAAGATAATCTCCTTTCAATAAGCCATTGCTGGGGGTTAACAAAGCTCTTGTTACCTTCTGTGGGAATTTCAGCCCCAAAGTGTTTAGGAGCTTAAAACCCAGAAGGCAAACAAGCCTAACATTCACCACAGAGCTTGTAGCAGCCAGCAGGATTTACCATGGGTATTAAGGAGATTGTGGTGTGCATATGCCAACACCACGGCCCGCCACCATCCCGCTGCTCCCACCACGCTCCAGCCACCCCTCCAGCACGGCAGGACTCGGAGCTGCAGCTCCCTTTGTTTCCGTTTCGTGCAAGAAAAAACTCGAGTTACTAAAATATCCCCCCCC